>BQNB010112907.1:1505-22054 GCA_026074375.1 Tanacetum coccineum | reverse complement strand
GCTCCACCAAAAAACGTAAAACACGCCTTCCAACACCTCTTTCGTCTTAGAACCTAAACGGATAGATTTGAACCAAGAGACTTATGGTGTATAAAAGGTTCCGTAATCTATGTGACAAACAAAACTTATTTTAGCCGCTTAAGCCTATATAAGCTTCTAAAAGCCTTGTCCCAACCACAACCTTTTTGTGTGAACGAGGAGTTTTATTCGAGCTACGCTGCGGTGCATTAGGTTTTACGTTAAAAAAGTTGTTCACGTTAATCAGTTTTAGTTTATAACTTATAAAGTGTTTTATAAATTAATAATATTGAATTGCTTGACATGTTGTACATTAAAAGTTACAATCAGAAAAGAAAAAAAGTTTGTCAATCTAGTTATACTTAAAACTAGTTAGCTGCAATTTATAAAAAGTTAGAAGTATTTATTTAGAACTTAAATACACAGAGATTATTTTTGTTACATTTTGAACTTAAGGATGTTGTTTGTAAAGTGAGATAACAGTGAGACTATTTAACTTAAGGACTGTTTTTGAAAATTAGAGTTAACTACAAGGACTATTTATGTAATTATTCGTTAAAAAAGTTCCCGTATTTAACTCATGGACTATTTCTGTAACTACAATAACATTAGGGACCAATTTTGTAACTTTTTTTGGGACGTTTTCTGCAAGACCACTAAACATAAGGGACATTTATGTAATTATTTATTACACAAACATTTCCTAAATTTAACGGAGGGACTGTTTCTGTAAGAAGT
Source organism: Tanacetum coccineum (assembly GCA_026074375.1). Taxonomy (NCBI): domain Eukaryota; kingdom Viridiplantae; phylum Streptophyta; class Magnoliopsida; order Asterales; family Asteraceae; genus Tanacetum; species Tanacetum coccineum. The sequence goes on along the minus strand of BQNB010112907.1, from coordinate 21,298 downwards.
AAATGGGAAGAACTTGTTTTGCAATTTTTCTGAAACACATTTAAACCGAAGACTATTTTTGCCCATTTCCCTTCTACCTTAGTAGTACTCTTCAATGTTGTATAATCGTATCATTCAAGTCATGAGACCAACAAAGGGTTCAAATTATACTCATACGACACGTACGTGGCATTTTGTGAAGAGTAATACAGCGTAAGCGGAAGAAATGTCACATGTTTGTCATCATCTGTGAGTGATATGACGCTAATGTGACATATTTTATAACGGTGTTGCAATATGAGCACAATGATGCAAAAGAGATGCCACATGGACATCGTATTGATATGAAGTAATGCAATCACTAAAATAGTGTACTACAATTTAAAAATTCGATTCAGGACAATGACAAGGCAGTTGACATTTTTAACCAAAAAGGTAAGATATATATGTGTTTAATATAGGACATTTTAGCAACCTTGGTATAACATAGTTTATAAAATTTGCAGTAAAAACTTAATACAAGTTGTTATCGAAAACCCAAGGTTCATGCTTGAATAGTTCTCGACCGTTCATTTGCACCAACCCTGCAGCTATGTCTTCCTCGCGTTTTCTTGATGCTTCAGCTTTCTTAGCCGACGCTTCTGCTTCCTGCAAAACAAGCAGAAAAAATCGTTAAAACAAAGGAATATATGTTAGTATATGGTTTGTAGTAGTTCCGAATACATATGCAGTTACAATTACTTGAGTTAGTGAGATTTTTAGTGTACTCTTAAGGGTATGTAGATAAACCAGATGACGTTTTACAAAAACATATGCATGTACTCCAAACATGCATAAATTATAACCCGTTTGTCTTGAACGATATTTCAAGTAGGAGTGAAAACATGGGCTGGTCAACCCAGTTGGTCGATACAGGTGATTTCAACTTCAGGTTGGGTCAGTTACCCCACAAACACTTTTTATCAACTGTTTTAACTACTAAATTAGTAGTAATCAAGTTACGGCATTGTTCCACCAAAGACCTAACATTTATGAAGAAGACGTACCACTCAAGTTTCAAAAATATCAACTTCATTAGTGTAATATATGATCACAAAACTATATTTTTAACCTAAGAAAAACGATCTAAGAGGTTGGAACTTGCAAGCATTGCAATACACACCTGGGCGACTTTAAACTAGTTTGACCAATTAGACTAATCTGACCCATTTCCTTTTTAACTAATTTCCTAACTTAACCCCATAAAAACGATACCCCAAATCGACCCATTTTTAGGTATACGGGTCAAAACTGCCATATATAGTTTCTTGGTTTTAAAAACGGAAACGGGATCCGGACCCAGGCCGTTTTTTTATCCAGTCCAACCAACTAACAATGGACCAGCCGAAAACGGATTTTTGGGGCAATTTCATATATACCCTTAAAAATCGATTCAGTTGATGTCATTCAAAACTCACCTTTATGTATTTCATAAACCATGGCGACGTTATTACGTAGGCTATGAATGTATTTATCACCCAAGATAGGCTTGCTTACCACATTACCAACAGCTTCCCATAATTTAAGATCAATAAACACAACTTGTCGTTACCAAATGGTAAACCAATGTCGGATACGGTTAACCATTTATTATCAACTTTCATTCAACGAAAAATCCTATTTCATAATATTGTTTCTTTTTTTTTTAATAGACTAGGCTGCCTAATAGTCCCCGGTCCCAAAGTCTCTTAAATCCTATATGATCTAAACTACGGACAAAATAAGATGTGGTGAAGGCCCATTTGCGTGTATTACATCATGGATAACAACATGTGATACACGTGTTTGGCTTTCTCAACATTTTATATTGTCCTTGACATTTGATCACATGCAATCTCTGAAATAGAACTTTTCACCTAGTCCCACTACACAACATGGGTACCCTATATGGCATCCTCGCCTTGATAAAAATAAAAAAGAACGATATTAGGAAATATGAACCGTTGGTGACGATAAATAGTTGGCTTCACCCACCTTGGGTCCATTTAGTGTCGGTAGCATCATAAGCTAGTATGGCCCTAGCCACTTCACAACATCGATGGCTTATGACATACACAAAGATAAGTGTTGTGAGTCGTGTAATGTGTCAGCAATGTTTGATACTGGGTAGATGTGACTGGTTACATTTTTTTCCTAACTAGATCCAATCCCCACGATGATGTTATTCCGATGTTGGACAAAGTATAGCACAAGGTCTTTTTTACCAAACTAAATCAGTAAGTGATTACTATGTTAAAGGTTTTAGTAGTTCAACTCAACAGTTTGATTCGTGATTTTGAAGATCTAGATCCAGCTTAGTGTTTGTTGTTAAAGCATCGAATGATGATTGCAGTTCAAAATCATCAGGAAGAACAGTGAATTAAGCCTTACGGTTTACAGAGCTACAGAAACTTCACCTTTGATTTTGAGGTTTAATGTAATCTTGTCAAGACTTAAATGGACATTTCCGACTGGAAAATAGTACTATTAGATTACTTTACGGACTTGAATAATAAATGTACAAGTATCATCACAAAACTATATTTTGAAATAATAATCTACACAATTTGAAAATGCCAAATTTATAGCCCAAATTTACGGGAGAACCTGCAATAGAGTGTTCCAAGGTTGCAAAAGCAACAACTCAGGCAGATTATAAGTTAATTACGTACATCTAAGCAAAGCAGCCACACATATTAATAAGCACGCTGCACATACTAACTGCAAACCTCAGCATGTTTCTACTTTTCCTCAGCAGACAAAAAAAGAGTATGCCTATTAAGAGCTAATGAAAAAAAAGATGTATGCCTATTAAGAGCTAAAGAAATTGTTGTGCAACATTGTCATGGCATAACTTAATTAAGACGTGTTTGATTTTAAGTCAGTTGTCCTGTCAGCCATCAATAATAACACTGCATACGCAATAAAGTTTTTCTAATCATGAGTTTTAATGCATCCTGTGACTATTTTAAACCCGGAGAACCCGACCCATCACATTTGACACGGAGAAACCGACCCGAACCACTTTGACCCGTTACACACTTTTTATTCACGTTTACCTTAAAGACAGTGCATACTCTTTACAATTAGTCCACCCAAAACATCAAACAATCGAATATCACCAGCGAGATTCTTCTCCCGCTCAATCAAATCTGACTCACGTGCCGCAACTGCTTCCCCGCACCTTCTTCTCTTTCTCCACAGCCTCCTTCCAACGAACTAGCACTGTTTGTTGCATCTTTACCCAGTTATGATTCATTACATCACGCTGTTTTTGAACCAAAACAACTTTATCCTTCAACAAAGTGTCCTCACGTTTTATGAAATCAAGCTCCAAAATCTGACTCACGCGCCTTCAATTCCTTCAAACGTTTTATGTAATCAAGCTTCAAATCTGACTCACGCGCCTTCAATTCCTTCAACAGTCCTGACGTTTTTTGTAATCAAGCTCCAAATCTGACTTACACGCCGCCAAGTCTGACTCACGCACCACCACCTCTGACTCACGCGCCACAACCAACAGGTCAATCTCACGCGCCACCACCAACTGTTCAGGAGCTGCCACCTCCTGTTCACGAGTTGCTACCGCCGCGCCATAATGTCCCCCCATAGTAACCACCGAGCCTCACTCCACAGTCTTCTTCTTCGGCGCTGAATCCGACATATCACGATGATCATCATCACCATCTTCTGCATCTCTGACAACTCAAGCTCAGTTACCGCCGGCGCGTCTCCATCAGGCCGTGGCTCGGTCACCGGAGACTCATCCTCACCCTCCGCCAACGCGTCTGCTTCACGCGCCGACCATCGCCACCCGCCGACACGACATCCACCTCTTACTGTTGTTGTTGTTGTTGTTCTTCTTATTATTCTTCTTCTTATGAGGGTGAATAAGAAGAAGAATAACAACAACAACAACAGTAAGGAGGAGGTGGATGTCGTGTTGGCGGGTGGCGATGGTGTGTCGCCGCGTGAAAGAGACGCGTCAGCGGAGGGTGAGGATGAGCCTCCGGTGACCGAGCCGGGAGCCTGATGGAGACGCGCCGGCGGTAACTGAGCTTGAGTTGCCAGAGAGATGCAGAAGATGGTGATGATGATCATCGTGATATGTGGGATATTGAAGCGCCGAAAAAGAAGACTGTGGAGTGGGGCTCGGTGGTTACTATGGGGGACATTAAGGCGCTTGAGGCGGCGGTGGCAGCTCTTGAACAGGAGGTGGCGGCTCGTGAACAGTTTGTAGCGGCGCGTGAGATTGACGTGGTGGTTGCTGAAGGGGCGCGTGAGTCAGCTTTGACGGCGCGTGAGTCAGAGGTGGCAACGCGTGAGGTGGCAACGCGTGAGTCAGACTTGGCGGCGCGTGAGTCTTATTTGGAACTTGATTAAAAAAACGTTAGGATACTCTGTTGAAGGAATTGAAGGCGCGCGAGTCAGATTTGGAGCTTGATTACAAAAAACGTTTGAAGGAATTGAAAGCGCGTGGGTCAGATTTGGAGCTTGATTTCATAAACCGTGAGGACACTCTGTTGAAGGATATATAGCGGTTTTGGTTCAAAAACAAAGTGATGTAATGAATCAGCACCAGCAGGGAAGATTGGATGATAACTGGTAAAGATGCAACAAACAGTGCTAGTTCGTTGGAAGGAGGCTGTGGAGAAAGAGAAGAAGATGTCAGCTCGCGAGGAAGCCGTTGCTGCACGTGAGTCGATTGAGCGGGAGAAGAATCTCAATGGTGATTTTTGATTGTTTGATGTTTTGGGTGGACTAATTGTAAAGGCTCATAATTGGCTACTAGTAATAGATTAACATGTATCCCAGATACCCAAATTCATAAGAAATACTTTTATAACAAAAAATTAAAAGATTTTGATATAAAGTTTGAAACTACGAAGAAAAATCTGAAAAAGAAAAGAAAGAAAGTTGGGACCTTTTGGGTTTTCCATAAACGGAATTGAGCTGGTGTCAATTGTCCGATTGTTGGTTTCTTGTTTGCATCTTCTTTTTGTTGTTGTTCTTCTCCCATTCTTGTTTCTGAACCGATCAAAATCGAACTCAACCGAACTTAAAACCGATTTTGTGGAAGACATAAATCGAGAACCAAAGTGAAGTGATTCGGTTCGGTTCGGTTTTGTGTCGGTCCATACGGTTCGGTTCGTATTATACGATTCAGGTGTGTTTTTTTCGATTTTGGCTCGAACTGAGCTGAATCAAAACCAAATATTATAAATATATGGTCCGTTCGGTTTCGATCAGAATGGTTCTGCTTGGTTTTCAATTCGGTTAAGTTTGTTTGCTCGGTCCTAAACAAAACTTAAGTTTTCAAAATTTTACAAGATGACGTGGAACTTTTCACACTTTCATTTTCTCGATCGTATTTTTAATTTTCTTATCATATATCGTCAATCTTAATTTTGTAAAATTTGTGTGATCGTAGCATTACTCATCTTGCTAAATGATGCAAAAATACTTAAAAAGATATATATTTGTTAAAAAATTTAAGATTTACTTATATATGTATGTAAAGAAAATTATTTTAATATCCGGCAAAAATAGACAAGTTTAAGTATGAAATAAGTCACATTTTAGGCCTTCAAATCATTTCTCTTTTAAAGTATCGGTGCGAAAAATATACACTTTCTACCAAAGAACCTTTGGCTTAACCGCGACTGCGAAATACTTATAAACCAGGAAATTGCGGGTTCGGCTCATATTATGGAAAGTGAAATTGTTGTAATTATCTAGGAATGTATATATTATAAAAAAGTTTCTAGCCATGACTAAATCCTAACAGCTAACTGGTAGGATGTGTATAAGATTTGCATTTCAACCATCGAGAAGAATGTGCAAGTTGCGGAAGTGGTCCTATATGAGCCTATGCCCCGTGCCCGGTCATAATCTCTCATAGTTGGGAGTTACAACCAAATTTTGCCCCGATCCATCTTAAAGGTTTGCCATAGACACTATTAGGATATCATCATGCAGACATCATCTTAACCATTTTAACCCAACCCGATAGGTGATCTATCATCAATTTATCACATCACATACCACAAAAACTATGTAGACCAAATATCATAAAAACTGAACATCGTACACAGATAAGGAAAATCCACAAACTAAAAAGATGACACGATGGTCCAATCCACCCGTAACCTTTTTTAGGAATATCAAGAGAAAATAGGTTATTATTACCGAAATCAAACACTGAGAATCTTATATTCTTGATAGAGTACAATTGAAGACTCCACATGAAAAAATAACAGTAATTAACGTCATTCCAAAGTCTGCGGTTGATAATAGTAGTTGTCTCTAGCACGCCGAAGCAGTTTGACTTCTGACTTATGCCATCATAGGGATCGATCCACCAGCTTGTATGATTTTTTGCTCAAGCTGCATTGTCAAGAATATGTCAAAAGAAATAAGCGAAAGGGTCCTATAGTATTTTATTTCCAAGACTATCTACTTATAAATGAGGCGATAAGTGATAACTACGACTCATTCAGTTATGAATAAGTAGATTTTGGTTGAAGCTAATCTGTAACGGGTCGAATTATCCGTTACCTTGATCCACTCATTTTGCTACTGTTACGAAAAAGCAAATACATGTTTGCATATGCTGAGGGACGAAATTTGACCTTTCAGATAAAAAATATCACAATGTAACCAAATAGTTTCAGACTTATAATTTTGCTTAGGATGGTAGACTTACGTTGAACAAGGCTTTGAGTTTGTTCCTCACGACGATAAACTCATTTTTTGCTTGTTGCAGACATAACATACACCTGCACTCGTGTATTGTAGTAAAAAAAAACTTTGCATGAGAACACATACGATGCATAGCCAAACCAACAAAAAACATTCGAATGGTTACTAACCCCTCAAGGTTTTGCTCGTCACAACAGTTTCGGAAGAGGACACACACATCCTTCACTCGTTGTGCACCTATGCTGTTACCACAAATCAAAACATCTGTTATATGATACATAAATCGATATTTACTATTAAGGATAATTCTTAAGCTAAAACTACAAATTCGTGCATGAATTTCTATGTAATACCTGGAGCTACTTCCCTTGAACTGGTGCACATGAGCATCTACTTGCGTATAATTGACAATATTTTGTCGACTGTTATATAAAAATCGAAAACGCATGATAAGAAACTCGAGTATGAAATATACTTTATCTCTAACAGGTTAAATGCTAACAAAATTAAAACAGGATGAATGGGTCAAGTGGGTCAAAATTGCTGAAAACCTAAGAAAGACTTGACAATACCTATTTTGACCCGTGTTATAAGTTTCCCTTTGATACCGCAGCCTGTTACCCGACCCATCCTTTGTTTTCACCGTTAAAGAGACATAATTCAAGAACCAAAAGATCAAAGATAGAACTCACAGTGCAGTGTCTAAATTGTTGAGAAGCTTTTCAGAATCTTCAAAGTAAAGTGACACAACTTCAGCAACAAAATCCGGGCTGCTGTCGTCTTGCAGCTTCTGAAGTTGCGTAAACTGATCATCAAGATACCCCTAGTAACACCCAAAATAACAAATAAGATAGCTTTTGCAAAAGCTTCTACAAATTAATGAACATTAGAGAAACTTGAGAACAAATACTTTTAAATACTAACCTCGTGATACAAAGAAGTTGTGTATTCAACAAACTGTCTTTGCAATTGAGTGACAACATCCATGATTGCTTGTTATAGATCCCAGAATACCCTTTACTCTAAATACGAAAATCGTATATTGGCCTATTTTGTCAGCTGATTGTAAATGCATAAAAATAGCATCCACCAAAAAAGCCAGAACAGAATAACAACACAAGTATCATTTTCTTTATAGCACCATTTGGCGTTAAACGACACCAAAACTTGTCACTTTCCAAAGAATCATATACTCTAATTCTTTTCTATTTTTTATTTCCACCATTTTTTTGTTCCGTGGGATACCACAGACCATACTGATTGGTTTAGTCATTCTGCGATTCTGTTTAAGACTTTTTCTTCGGTTTCTTTAGGTTATACTTTTCAACGATAAACATATCTTACACTTTTACTCCATATATAGTTTAGCATACAATTTTCTGCAGTGCTGCAACGCGTAAGCAAAAAGCTCGTCGCCAAACACAACCTAAAAAGTTGATGTCGACTACTTTTCTAGAACCTCAGGAATATAACAAAAAGTTAATAAAACATTTCACACGTTAAAAGTTGTATACTAGCATTTATTCCAGTTTATCTAACCAGACATATAAAACAGTAGATATACTAGCTGCATTAAGGGATCGAGATGAGCTTACCGGAGAGGATTCACGCGATGACACCCGCCAGAAAAGCAACTAAGAAGAACAAAGACAAAGATAGTTTGTGTGTTTAAGGAAATGCAATATATATAAGGCACAACTAAGATGATGTTCTTTATTGCATGATTTGATGAATATATGATGATTTGGTAATTTGGTAATATAGTTGCTTACAATAACATGATATCTTTTTTTTTGGTATGGATTATTATAACGTTTAAATTAGTATTACTATACTAGGGAGATTTTGTATTGTGATCAATGTTTTGAAAACCGGGTTTTTAATCAACCCGGTCGAGTCATCGGGTTGCCGGTGTTGAAATTTTTTTAGTGAAAAATGTGTTTTCACTAATTTTGAACATAAATAATTATTAGTAAATATAATTATTAAATGTAAGGTCAGGTCGAGCCAGTATATGTCCAAAACAGAGTTAGTGTGAATGAGATATCGAGTCTCAAAGAAGGAAAGTTTGGAATGGAGAAAAATGATTAAATGTCAGTTACGAGCTCGTTTGGCAACTGTAAATTAATGTGTTCTTAATTGACAATTAAATTGGCTATTATGATTTGTTTCAAAGGTTTATGACTGCAAATTAATGTGTCATTAATTGACAATTAAATTGGCTGTTATGATTTGTTTTAAAGGTTTATAACTGCAAATTAATGTGTCATTAATTGACAATTAAATTGACAAGTTTTCCAGCAGTCTTTTCGATCAGAAGCACTTTGTTTTCCGTGATATTTCAGGCAATTATGTCAGGTCCGGCTGTACAACAGCTTTGAACGTTGTACCCTGGGAAATAAACGGCGAATCTGTTTTAAGGGAAGTGTGTCCAACACGTGCCTCGTTCCACAACCTTTTACTGTTTTCTTATTTATCGTTCATAGTGTCTGTCTTCTGCTTCTACCCAATTCTGCCTGTTTTATTTTCTGTTGTTTAATTTCTGTTAATTATTATTAATTGTAATCTGATTTTATTTAATAAAAGTGTACATGTTTCTCTACAACCGGTTCAACCCGGTTTTCCAAAAAAAAAATATATATGTATATTTGCAATGATAAAACAAAAAGTGTATATATAAATCATGAATATTTCATATATTAAGCCTAAAACCATTTACTAACGAATAAAATTACGTCGCAAATATTTATAACTAACTTACTTTATTTGTAAAAAAACATGAAAAATAACAAAACCCGGCCGGGTCTCGAGAATCGGGTTGACCCGGGTCACTTCAAACCCGGCAGGTCTAACCGGGTTTCGAAAATATGAAACCCTGTTTAATTTGACCCCTTTTTTTCGATCGGAACCGGCAAATAATTGTAAAGGGAGAATTACAAGGTGCATATATACCTAAGCAACATGAACCTTTTTTAAACAAGAATTTGTACATGCAATAAGCTAATATGTATTATGATTTGCATGATATTTAGAGGCTTTATAATATGTGTCATAATCACTTAACAATATGCATGATGTGACGATTGATAAGGTATATTAAAAGGTTAAGTTCTTACTAGATAATATATTAGTCGCGTTCAAATATTTGTCATTTTCTTCTCATGGGCTCTGTTGTTGTTTTTGGTCCGTTAACATTTGTAATAGACATATATTATTCAAGTCCATGAGAATAAGATGTAAATATGTTTATCATATTCAAACAATTGGGCCTAAGTTTCATCAGCTGACCCCATTTAACTAAAAATCATAGCTCTGCTCCTGATTCAAGAGACCAACATCATGTATGTTATGGAACTTATGGTGTTGTTTTTTTCCTCCTAAACGACTAAGATAGCTAAAATATTAACTTTAAAATTTGTATCCACTAGCAACACTAGTTGGAAAAGTAATAAAAAGCTAAAAGACTCAATATCTAACAAAAAATTTATATTGCAACCCATATTTCCAATCACATCACATATTATATATTCTCTTATTTTAATTTTAATCTTAACTACATATAAAGCATAATCACCTTTTATATTTAGTAATATTGAATTTTCAACTTACACATGTTTATGCATAATATACAACTCATACACACATTGAAAACTTAACAATTAAAACATAATTAATACTCTTATTAAAACACTCCATTACATAAATATTTAAAAATGAAACTAATTAATACATAATTAATAAATGATTAATACACTCCATTACTTAAAAATAAAATCATATATTCACAACAATTAAAAGCATATATCTACAAAAGTGTACATATGATGTCTACCTAAAATGATGGTGCATATAGTTTTGAAAACCGGACCGGACCAACAGGTTCAACCGGGAACCGGAGTCACCATCGGTTCGGCTAGTCAATAAAAGCCGTCCGAAGACGAACCGGAGAGGACCCGTCGGAACCGATAAAAACGGATGAACCGGGCCTCACCGGGATCAAATTCTTTTTATTTATCTGGTTAATCGTCATAAGGTACCCGCCGCTGCAACGCGCGGGTACCTTGCTATAATACTAAAGAGCGTTTTCTTTTCTTGGGCTCAATTTTTTTTTAGTACTATAACTTAAATTAAAAAGGTCATTTTTTTCTTAATAAGCTTTAAAGCTTACACATTTAGGTATTTTAAATAGGCCCGATGCATACCAATGTCTTTTATTAAAAGAGTTACCCGAGAATGAAAATTGCAAAATACAAAAAGAAATAGTGTTTTACATACGTCAACTTCACATAATAAAATATAAGAATGTCCATTTTCGTCATGTAACATGTTGAAATATAAAATAGTTTGATTTGGCACACACTAAAAAAATATTATTGTGATCAATGTTTTAAAAACCGGTTTTCAAATTGACCCGGTCAAGTCACCGAGTCACGGTTCAACCGGTTTAACCGCCGGTTTAACAGAGTTTTTCGGCCAAAACCGACTTCCGGTCACCCGACCGGTTCAACCGGCCGAGTCAACTCGGGTTTTAAAACATTGATTGCGATATAAAACAGCATAACCAAATCCAAATATACATTTTAATTTTTAAAAAGCAATCTCAAACATGCCTTGAAACATAGTTATGACGATACCACATTTACATATTAATATTAATTGTACTATATAATAAAAGGCGTTTAAATTTTTGTCATCTATCTATATCTATACTTACTCTCTAATAAAATAAAGTTTTGCACAACTCCTTTAAGCACAAAAATTAAATGCTGCCATTAAAACTATTCTTTAAATAAACCATTTGTACAATAACCTAATGCACTAACATAATACAATAACATAATAAACCACACGGATGAAAATAACACAAGACAAACTTTTGAAAACATTTAGTCAACCATTGATTTTACACTCAGACAATTAATGTGTTCCATAATCTATAATTGATGTCAATAACCATTTCAAACATCAATTTAAAGATAATCACAATCACTTCCTCTATACGATTCAGTTTCAAAACCAAAATAAATTCAGTTTCAAAATCACCGATTCAAAAAACAAAAAATTGATTCAACCAGTTTCAAAAGCATCATGGATGATATTGGATTCCACCCAATAATTTCGGTAAATATTAATTGTATTGAATCGATTTGGTTTATATTATTGTTGATTCTTTTATGTTTATGATGTAAGCCCAGTAATCCAATTAAATCATTATTGTATCAAAATGCTAAAAAATTGAGGAAAACTGCTTTAATGAATTAGGAGTAATCGGTTTGTTTGAATGTATCTATTGTAGTATAATTTAAATTCAGTGATTTATATGATTTGATTAAGCTCAATTCGATTATGTTGTAGCAAAGCCCTAAAAATGGAGAAAATTAATTGTATGAATTAGACTCCTTAAATTAAATGACACCATTAAAACATTTCACGGGTGTATAAGTTGTTTCAAAGATAAAAACAACGCTGTTTGAAGGTTATCATTTGTAATGAAGATGGTAATATATCAAAAATTAATACAAACAATGTCTACAAAGTACTTCAAGGCCTTTGATCTAACATCAACAAGTGTGTACATATATATAACTAATTTTTTTCGTACGATTTCTTTAGTTTACATATAATCATATCGCTTACTTTATTTTTAAGCTTACTTTTGTTTTTCTCAAACTGTTAGGTGTTTACAGAATGAGCATGGGCTACTTTTCATATTTAGGACTATCTACCTGTTGAACAAGAAGATATGTTTACGTTCTTTATTTTGATTGCTATAAACCAAATTTTTTACCGTGAAATTCTAATATTAAACTGGAGTACAAAGAAGTACTGCAAGGTATATGAATAAGGTTCAAGAGGTATGTATAATATACATTTAAAATGTTTTTACCATATTTTAAATTATAATCGATTATTTATCATAATCCACTTTTACTTACATGTTTTATTGACTATTAGGTGTTCACAGAATGGACAGTGAAAATTAACTTGATTAGCGCTCACAGACGTCATTTTCCATCAAGATCATTAAAATTGAAGACGAAACTATATGGACGTTTATTATTATAACTATAACAAACTCAAATGTTTAGCGAATAATTCACGTATTCTCTGATTATTTCTTTCATGTATTGATGGAACATGTTTACGTTCGATTATTTCTTTCATATATATGTTACTTCTTACAAAAAAAAATACCCCGTGAGTCCATGGGTCTTTAAGCTATTTTACTATATTTTAAAGTCTAATTAATTATTGATCACAATCTACTTTTACATGCATTTTCAATTGACTGTTAGATATTCATTGAATGAACACTGGCTATTAATTTGATTAGCGTTCACAGAAGTCCTTTGATATTCAAGACCATAAAAGTTGGAGACCAAAACGCATCGATGTTTATTATAATAATTGTTACAAACTCAAATGTTTATTAAATAATTCACGTATTATCTGATTATTTCTTTCATATATTAAAGAACGAGTTTACGTTCGGTGTACAAATACTTATGACTTATTAGTGTCGTCGTGACACCATTATCCTCTATACTAATCCACAAACATTTGACCACACTATTCATCTACAGTGCTAAGTTTGACTTGGGCTATACTTTGGCCCAGCCCAAGTTTTTTTTTTCTTTTTTTTAAGTTTAGTCCAACATCCAGTCCAACTTTTTTTTTTGGGCTCTACTTTGGCCCGGCCCAAGTAGTTTTTTTTTTTAAGTTTAGTCTAACATCTAGCCCAACTTTTTTTTTCCTTTTTCCGCATGGTTACTTTTCATCGGCCCCAAAAAATAAACTTTATAATCCCTCCCACCCCCACTTCTTTCGCTAAAAATAAGAAGGAAAAAAAATTTTACGAGACGTGCTTTTATTTTTAACTATTTACAACTTTTTTTCGGCCTGGGTCAAAAAAAAAATGTTATGAGACCGAAAAAATAAATCCGCACAAAATACAATAAGAAAGAAAAAATGCGCCGCAGTAACGCGCAATTATCATTTAATATGAGAAAAAAAACTATTAAAAATGAGACCGAAAAAATAAACCCAAACAAAAAAAAAGCCCCGCAACAACGCGCGAAAAATTAACGCCCGCAGCAACGCGCGGGTAATTTCTGCTTGTTATCAACATTTCCCATGACCTTTGTTTAATTTATCAACGATTCCAATCCAATACATGTTGCTTACTTTTTTTTACCGACCATTGCTTTCTAATTGATTTTATAGTTATATATAGCCGACCAAAATAATGTTAACTGTATAATATACGCCTGAACATCATCATCAGTTAACTTAATGAAGGTGAACGTAAAGTAACTCCGTGCAGCTCAACAACAATCATTAAAAAAACTGTAAAATTCACTACTGGCAAAAAATAATCCCAACAAATAAGCCCTGCCTCAACGTGTGGGTGCATTCTCGTTCGTTTATATTGAAAGTGGGTGATAAAATTATTTCCGAAAATATGAAATTTGACAAGATCGAATGTAGATTTGATTTTAATATTTTATGACTAATTATTTTAATCATAACGAACTAGGGGCGGACAACACGATTTCTGAAAATGTCCGTGAACCACATGAGTTTTTCTTGCGTTGTGTGAAAGTACGTCAAACGCACTAAATTATACATATAGTTAAATATAAGATGTAAATAAATTGTTTGTACTTTTATAATAATCAATTTCTCATACCATTACGTTTGCATGCTTTTAACAAAAAGTACAAACAATTTATTGGTTATGTAAATCAATTTCTCATACCATTTCTCATACATATAGTTAAATATAAGATGTAAACATAACACTTAAGAACATGTTTAACAATTTTTGATAAGCTCAATGTTAGAAGTTAGAAGAAAATATGACTAAAAAAATGTCACGTAGTTGTTTGTTTTATAAAAGTGTTTAATAACGTAGCTGTGATAATAAAGTGTAAAATAACGTAAAAGTTGAATGCTAAACGGTTTTTCATGTAGCTTTTTTTAGAAAAAACAAAACGCTAAACGCCCCTTTGACGCTCTTAAGATTTTCTTTCCAAACATATCTACCTAAACGTTATTCCAAATAAGCTTATTTATGCAACAAGTGCTTTCAAAGCACAACAAGCTTACAAGACTGCTTTTTGAGTCCTGCTTATTAGTACGAAAACTGGCATCTCACAACTATAAGCATATGTTGACTCGTTATAAGTTTTGATCATCTTTATTAAAAGTTTTCTTAATTGCATATATTTCAAGACATGCTTGTTTAAGTTTTCTTAATTATCAAAATGACTCAAGTTACATACAAACTATAGAACAAGTCAAGTAATTTGTTCTCACCATGAAAATAACAAAAGATATATTAGTAAAACATATGACATGATGGGCCATGATTTTACTTTGGTTATTTATCCAAATTAGGCCCATGATTTCTCGGACTCATCACTCATAACATTTCTTCCGCACATATATTTGAATTTGAAGAACTTGAGTTAGGATCTTATTTTAAATTGAAACCAATACAAAATTACATTTTATTTTTCTGGCAACTTGAGTTAGGATCTTATTTAAGTTGTCTACCTTTTATTTTTACAGATTGAATAAAGTTTTAACCATCCATATATAGGCAAAATGCTCTTAAAATGTGTCACTAAAAGTGCGATATAGACATTGCTAGAAGTGTGAGAATAGAGAGGAGAGGCCGACTTACTTGAGGCATATGGTATGCACGTGCATACCTTTTCAGCACTATCGATAGTGTAAAATGTTTGTTTTCTTATAAAGACTTTTAGAGTTCAACGCTCAATGCATATCTCATGCCGTTTTCTGAATAAAGTGCACTCCGTGAACAGATTTCTACTTCGCCACTAATAGAGAGTGTTGAGAATGGAATTGGTGAATCAACATTCGATTATCTTTTCATTCTCGACATTCTCTTATAATAGTGAAGAAAGGAGAGAATCGGTGCACAAAAGGTAAGACATTATATAGTTGATTCTTCATTCTAATAAAGGACCTGATTGATAGGTTGATATCAAATTTTCATATCAACGTTTATGTTATTAACTTTTCTTATAAACCGGTTATTCAAATGTTCATGCCACTTTATTATGATTGGGTTTCTTTAAAATTCACCACAACTATTATAAATAAACATTACTATATCCGTCTTAAAATAAGGGCTCGGTTTGACTTTTCAGAGTCAACCTAGTTCAACTTTTACCTTAACTATTTTTGTGTTAGTTATATAATACTTGATGTAAAGTATATGAATGGATTGAGTTTTAAGTGTATTTTTATTGGCATAATTTTCTTCAAGTATTATATAGCACAAAAAATTGTAACACCCCCAAATTGGGTCGCAGCGGAATGATGTGTATCCGGGAGCGTTACATTATAGATCAATAGCACAAGATATGAGAACGACCTCAAAAAGAGTCGTTTAAAATACGATACATTGGATTTATTGAAATCGTTTGATACAAAGCACGAAGGCTTAAATAGTTCAACATTTGAAATAAAGATTCTAGATCATAACAATCGTCCCGAAATATAATGACTCCAAATCTTTATGCATGACACCCAAAAGACTATCCCAATGTATCCTGTGCACCTCGTGCATCATTGACCTGAGAAAAACATGCTTAAAACGTCAACATAAAGTTGGTGAATTCATAGGTTTATGTAAATGAAATGTTGGACCGTAAGATTTTCAAGTGTATGATAATGCAACATATGCAAACATCACAAATGTAATTACGTTTCCCTAAGCTCATGACACCGAAGCTCGACATGTATGAATGCAATATAAATATTGCCACATTGCCCATGATGATGTTCTAACCCGCAACATCCGAATCCGACATGATATACATCCGTTGGTTCACTCCGTGACACCAGTGAGAGCTACTCACCCGGATGGGGACGTCAACCCCAATAGATCTATTTATAACATTCGCGCTCACACAAAGTAATTGACAGTTCAGGATAATGGGCTCAAAGGGTTATCGCTACTTAGGCAAACACGTAATCATGATAAAATGTACACTTACGTCCAATTTGTAAAACAAAGCATGTTTCTCACCCCAAAAGATATAAAACATTTATCCAAAACGAGTAAAAGTGGGGCTATGAACTCACCTCAGCAGGTAGTTCCTTGCAGTTGTAAATACACTTAGGTATAGAAATTTGTACGCCGTCAAATACCTAAGTAAATACGGTACGTCTTAGTCTATCACTTTAGAGTATGACACATAAGTAAATTTCATGAAAATGCTTAGTTTATTTAACTCATTATATGTATACTATTATCTCTGGTGGAAATAAGTCCATTAAAAGAATAGTTGATTTACTCGTTTGCTCTCGGAAAAGTATAGGTTTCGTTTATAAATGAACATTTCTTAACCCAACAGTTTATGTACCGATGAACCTAGACTTTAAATATACTCGTACTTCTATTATATTAAGTCCAGTCCGACACTTTATGTATTTATAAAATCATTTAAGTTTTATACCTTGAGGTTCTAAGTTTGGCAATTTTAATCCCTTTAATGATGTTTAGTTAAATTACACTTTTTTATTCAACTTAAGTCAACGCAGCCCCTTAAGTGTGTAATGTGTCAAGAGTCAACCCTAGGACTGAAAAACAATAATTTCGAGTTTACAATTTTAGTTTACACCTTGAACAATCTTAGTCGCATAACAGGCATAAACTACCATTTTATTAGCCGTTTAGACCTAACAAGTGGCTATAGGCTTTACTTAATTCTGATAAGCCATATAAGCTATTTAAGCTTACAAATAAGCTCGGATAAAGTCCATTTAAAAGCCCGATAAGCATTTTAAAGCTCAAAACATTTCTAATTTGGGTCCATTTATCATATTAAAGTTTATTAAGTCCACATTTATGTATATAAGTGTTTAGAGGCTTATAAATAATCGTGATCCCTATATGGGCATTTTTGGGCTTGTGTGTTAATCGAACTAGGATTTAGTCAAAATAGGGTTTGATTTATTTGCGCTAGTTTCCATCGGTTCATGTTCACTTTTAATAAGCCGCATAAGCTCATTTAGCTTATAAATAAGCTACGTCCCCATGGGGGGGTTGATGGGCCGCTAGGTGGGCCTCGTAAATGGGTAACGAGCCCATTTAGCTCAAAATGAATTCTTAACAGGCAAGTAGTGAAAATTTGGATTCTTAATTTGTGCCACTATGACTTTTAGTAACTAAGGCCACATTTAAATTGACTTATCACAACTTGTATGTCAATCAGTGGGTATGTCCTATGGTGTATATTCGTTTTGTCTTTTGCCAAAGACGTGGCTAAGGTATGCTTCCTTTTACGAGCAACAGTTTCAGTTAACAAATTATATATTGAAAACATGGGCCCATGCATGCGTCTCTCCCAGTTGAATGCTTTTAACTTTACAAACTAACACAAAAGTTTCTTAAGACAAGTTATAAATGAGCATACGTAAACATATGTGCTCGCGACGAACAGGGTCGTAAACCATGCACATTCGCGTCCTTGTGGCTTATGCCACGCATATATGTCATGGTTAGAGAGTCGAGTTTACGAGGTCGTTCAATCCCATGAGTACGTGACATGCATGGTTGGATCCCATGCAGGTTCACGTCCTTATGGCATACATGAATGCAAACGTGACCCATTTTGCTTATATGTATAACTAGAAACTAACACGAAATATAAAAGTGAATCGAGAGGAGGTCTTACAATGGTCCTAAGAATTTGCGAGAGGCGAGTAAGATGCTTATAACCAACCGTAAGCACCCTTAGCCTTCAAAAGCTTTAACCAAACCGAACCCTTAACTCGTTCTTTATCGACCCACCTTGCTTGTAAGACCCCTTTACTTGAACTTAGTGATTGCGAATTTAAACAACCCGAGAGAAGGGCCTGGTGTGATGTTTATAGGTGTTGGGTATGTGACTTCAGAAGGTGACAGTGAGAGTATATGATAGATGTGAGCTTGAGAAAACACTAGTCCAAGGTGTCCTTATATACTTCAAAGGAATGGCATGCATAGTGTTGTTTCTTGGGGTCACGTTCATTTGCCAAGCCATTTCTTGCAAAGAATATCTTGGACTTAACATAATCAATGAACATGGAATAAAAGTTGGTTACTGTTTGTGTTGTGTGGGAAGCAACAATTGGAGAATTGGCAGCCATAGGTTTCACGTGGGGTTGGGGTGGTTATAAAAATAGGACAATGACTTTGTTCAATGGATAATAGAGTTAAGCTAGGAATATTATTTGTTCCTTGAACAATTCGGCTGAAGAGCTAGGAGTACTAAATTGTAGGAACTTTTATTTTATGGTCACTCTAATTTCCTTATATTTACATAGTTAATTTTCTTTTGTAGTTTGTTTTTAAAAGCTTCTATTTAATCTTAATAATCAAACGTGATCAATTAACTTGTCTTGATGGAAAACATGAACCTATTGACGAGAATAAAAGGTTCAAATAAAATTCTATAGGTTTAGGCTTACTTAACGACAACGATTAATGTTCGCACCATTTTACTAATGAGATTTATACGAAAGTGACAATATGATCCTGGTAAATAAAGAAAATGTATAAACTAGGATCGAATATGACCTGAAAAACACGGGGTGTTATAGTCTCCCCCGGTTAGATGAGCCTTGTCCTCAAGGCTTAAGACATTGTAGTGGATGAAGGTGCCCGATTTGCGAAGAGATGTGGGTATTTCTTTTTGAATGAATCTTCACGTTCCCATGTGAACTCAGGACCTCTCCTAGAGTTCCAGCGAACCTTAACGAGTGGTATGCGGCTTCGCTTCAATCGTTTGATCTCTCGTTCCATAATTTCAACGGGCTCTTCCACAAATTGGAGTTTATCATCAATATGTAATCCTTCTAACGGAACAGCTAATGGTTCATCGGAATAACATTTCTTTAAGTTGGATACATGGAATGTATTGTGAACCCTGCTCAATTCTTGAGGAAGTTCAAGCTTGTAAGCAACGGATCCGATTCTTTCCAACACCTTGAAAGGTCCAACATATCGAGGGTTTAACTTCCCCCGTTTGCCAAAACGTACGACCCCTTTCCAAGGTGAAACCTTGAGCATAACC
>BQNB010112906.1:0-14619 GCA_026074375.1 Tanacetum coccineum | reverse complement strand
AGAAATGACCAAATCTATCAAGTTGTAAACACATATTCAAATCAACGGGTTCATAACTCAATCAATATACACCTTAGCACAATCTTAATCATGGAAAATGTAGGATCCATTATCGGTGTAATTCAAAATGATCATCATAGAAGTAGTTGTGAAATAAAGGAGAATGAATAATTAAAAACCAAAGCCATATCTTGGATCAATTATTTTGCCTCTTTTTTTACAATGATTATGAATAACAGTTTGACCATGCATTATCCATTTAAGTAGATTAAACTATAACATCAGAAAAAAATTAGCTTTAAACACTAAAAAACTCAATGACATATGAATTACCTCTAAATGTAAATAAACTGTCAACACTTATATTTGGATTTTATTTAAAAACAAATTGTCCATGGTATGGATATTCTGGCTCTAAGCAAAAATAAAGCTTCAATTAATTCAAATAGCTTACATGGCAACATTACTAACACATTTTGCAACATAGATAAAATCGTATGTAAAATAGGCTTCAAGTTTCGGTAGTAGATAGCAACATTAATAATTAATGTGTACAGTTCCGTTTGGTTCATACAGTGCGTTTTACTGTTAGGCAAAAAGATTACATGTGTGTTACATGACCTAAACTTTCCCATGTTTAAAAGGTCTTTGTTGAAACAACCATAATTTTTAAGAATTAAACAACCAACTTTATAATGTGGATGTATACTTTTTGCACCCTTGATCTGCAGGTAAAAAGTCTAGCATACAACTCCAAGTATCTGATACAACTAATACTTGTTAACTAAGCTCGCTAACTACAATCATTAACATAAACTACATTTGTATTACATAAATATTTAAGAAATGACATACCTGCTCTTATACTATGGTATTTTGTCTGTGTTGTTTGATTATTTGTTATTGTATTTTTTCTTTTGGTTTTGGCTTGATGATGTGTTGTTGTCTATTGGCAAAATTCGTTGTTAAATATTTGTTCTTTTGTATACACAGGACAAAACAACACCAAGAATATACTTAATTTATTGATGTATATTTTTTGTGGTAAGTTTGTAGATTAACGCGCATATTGTTTTGCACTTTGTTGTGTCTTTTTAGTCTCTGGGTTGTTGCTTTGTAATGTAATGTTGTTTGTTAGCAGAGATTCCTTTTTATACCGTTGTTCGTTTATTTATGCTAGATAAAGTGGCACCGACAAGATACTCGAAAAGGTGCTTATATGTTATTGGTGAGCACATATTTTCGTTTCTCAGTAGCATTTCTTTAAACTCTAATATTTGGTTATTGGTGTTGATTGTGTACCTTTATTATAATTTGTATCTTAAGCGCTCTATAATATACTTTAAACTCTCTTACGTGGTTTCGTATGTTATCGTATTTGCCAATTCTATATACCCCGTATAAATTTTGATTATTTCTTTATTAATTTGTATATGTAGGATAGACTAACACCGACATGATATTTGAAATGATACTTACATGCTCGGTAAGCAAATTTTTCCTTTGATTATATTTTTTGAGGTTTAAATGGGTTATTTGTTGATCTTACTGTCCGATCGTTGTTTTTTGTGGTAGTTGGGTTTACAAATTCAGGCAGACATTGTTTTGTAATTTGTTATTTGTTACTAATTTTTTTTTTTTATATATGTAAGAGAAAATGACCACGAGAAGATACTTAAGAAAAGACTTACATAATCGGTGAGCAAAGTTTCCCTTTTTTATAAGCATATGTTTATATTCTGATATGTGTTCATGGATTTTGATTTAATACATTTTCTATAATATGTGGTTTTAAGTGTTTTGTGATATCATTGACATGTTAGCATGTGGTTATAGTTTCTGATTTTGTATGATGTGTGTAAGTTGAAGCCGCGGTTTCTGATTTGTGTGATTATAATTTATGATTTTTAGTCTAGGATGACACGTGTTCTGCAAATTTCATAAGCTATTTTTGTGATTCTGAATTATAGGCCGTTTTGTAAATAAAATGGCTACTGTTTTTAAGGTTTTTGGCTCGAAAAATAGCTGTTTCTTTTTGTTAGCATGCATCATGTAATTTATTATTATTCATTTGTCTCCACTTTCACCGATCGAGTTAAATGAAAAAGTCAACATAGGAGTTGTGACAAAACTAATATGTAATAGTGTTACAAGAGTGCCAACAATGATGATAGTACTAAGTGTATTTCTTCTTTTTAAATGAAAAATTGTTGTCTATATTTTTCATACTAGCCAACATTTAGATCGATGCAATGGCAATATCATTGATAGAATATATTTAATAAAGATAGATAGGAAAGAAAGAGAGGATGTCGTAAAGTGTATTTGACGCAAATTCTTTTGCCGTGGCCTCTTTTTCCTTCCTATCTCGCTTTGTATAAGTGCTTTACCGATGGCCTTTGGTTTTTGTAGATCTGAATGTGAATTGCTATCAGAAGATGGACATGTTAATTTTTCTTTTCACAACTCATATACATTAATCGGAGCACTGTAATATCTTACCATCTTTTTAGATATATTGTAAAGAATATGATTTATGTTGTCGGGCCCTTTCTTTAAGTGCTTAATTTGTATAACGTTCACTGCTCTCTTTATTCAATATTAATAGATCTAGCAATGCAGTTTAGTCATGGTTTGTAAGTTGCACTGCCTGTATACATGATTATGTGCCTTTGATTATAAACGGCTATTGCTTTTTATATTTTTAGTTGTGCTTTTGATGTTGTTGTTGATAAATGAAGATTTATAGGATATGTATATCATATACTGCATATAAGTTTTGGTTGTAAGTTCTTAGTATTGAACGAGAATTGTCGATTTTATAGGCTTTATATAGTTTGCAGTGGTAGCCTATGATTTTGTATGTATTATTATCTTAAAAAGGAAACAAATTTTATGTTTTAGAATTAAATCTGTTTTGAGACGGTTTTTTACCCCTTTTTTTAGATTATATTAAATATGTAGCCAATATGTTGTTGTGTGAAGTTATGAACATTGTTGGTGCAACATTGACTAGGATCTCTTTTACGTTTTAATGATGACAAATAAACGTTCGCAACACTTAAAATAACAAACGACAACCAAAATCCAGAAAACCATATGATGACGTATAGTCCAACCTCGGGTCATGAACCCGACCCGTGAATGGTACTGCCCATGGAGGAGCCCATGACATATGGGCTATCACGACGAGGATTTAGGCCCATGAGGCCCAACTAGCGCACACGTGCGCAGATATCTAGAACACCCGTTACGAATGAGTCATAATCATGAGGTGGGCCCACTAGTTTCTAAATAACGGCGGTTACTAAATAACGGTGAGGCCTCTCGGATACTAACCTAATTAATGGGACAAAGCCCATTAAGGTTTGGTGAGTTTATAGAGAGCACCTCGGCTCTCATCCAAGGTACGCCCTTATAACCCTAACTTTTTACTAAAACCTAAACCGATTACTTACTCTCACGCCGGAGGATAATCGTAGGAGACAATCCCACGGTAAGCCTAACGGTGCTTTGTTTTCTTAGTGCGCAGGTCTCATACATCAAGACTTAATTGATACAGGAACCGGGGCCTAACAGATCCGTATTACACCTAATTCGGACCTAATCAAGGATCGTCCAACTTTTGTATCAACAGTATACTTATGGTTCGAAATTTACAAAAATAAATATAAGGAAATCATATTTTTGTGATCATGGTTATTTTCATTTGTACTTTTGAGCTTATTATATTCGGCTTATATTTGTGAGCTTATTTGAGAGCTTGTTTAATTATTTTGAGCTTATTTTAGTATATATACACGCGAAATAAAATGGAAAAATATAAAAAAATATTGTTTGACTTATTTTCTTGTATGCTTAGTTTTTATTGGATATTGTTTATTTTAATTTTAAAGTGAAGATGCATTAAGCTATTTGACTTAATCCATAAGATCAAATAAGGCTTAATGGGCCTTCAAGCCCACATCACCCACAACATAAGCCGCGGCCCAAGCTTGTACACAAGCTTATAGGTTTGGCTTGTTATGTTTTGGCTTATTATAAGCTTGTGGTAGCTTATTGATGAACCTATAACTTGTTTTGATTATCTTTTTAGTAAATTCGGGCTTATTATTTCGTACAATTTGCGTTGTCTAAAGGCTTATTATGGCTAAAAGCCCAATAAGTGTTTTAGTGACTCGTT
The DNA here is from genome assembly GCA_026074375.1 of Tanacetum coccineum. Classification (NCBI taxonomy): domain Eukaryota; kingdom Viridiplantae; phylum Streptophyta; class Magnoliopsida; order Asterales; family Asteraceae; genus Tanacetum; species Tanacetum coccineum. The sequence continues at coordinate 10,436 of BQNB010112906.1, read as the reverse complement.
AGACTTGTTTTAAGATAGAAAACGATGTATATGTATGTTGTAAATTGTAAATTGTGATTTGGAAGTGGTTTGAAATTGGTTTTTAATAAAGTCTACGACTTTGGAAAAATGAGTAAACACGAACGGGTCATGCCGAAATTTTGTAAAAATCTTATACTTAGAAATTATTTAGAAAGCATAAATAATAAAATGTAATGTAACTAAAATACATAACTGATTTTGTGAAAATGTCAAATTATAAATAATAGGTTTATGTACACGTTAATAATAATATATTATATACGTACTTACTTACAACTTAAGACTTTTCATAAAAATCGATCACTAACGTTTTTAATACACAAATAACGTTTACCAAAAATGAATAATAAACGTTCATGCATCAATCACATATGTTAACTTTCCGAGACTAAATCGAAACCCGTATTCTTCTAGGTCATACCCGTGTACCACCGTTCGTTCCGAGTGAACCCTACTTTTTGACGTAAACACTTTACCTATCAATCAAGGGGGGGTGAGTTCATAGCCTTACTGCTATTACTCGTTTTGAAAAATGTTTTGTTATAAATAGGGATGAGAAACATTTGCTGTGTTTTTAAAACTGGGCACATGACTATACGTTGAGATTTCCCTATTTACGTGTTGCACTAAGTAGCATTTAGGACCACTACTGACCGAAATATTCATGAACTAGTCAATTTCTATGACCTGAGGATCGTCCGAGGGAGTGCGAGTAATAAAAATATCTATAGGAACTAATTATCCTTATCCGGTGAGTAACAGCTCACGATAACCACGGGGCTGCCGAAAAACAGATATATGTCATGTTGAATCTGGTTAGGTGGTCTTTGGTCGGACACCTGTAAGGGCAAGCAATTACTTATAGCAATGTAAATTCTATCTTTCGTTATTAGCTTCAGTGTCATAAGCTTAGTGCAAGCTCTTGGCGCCTATTATAAGCCTTGTTTTGTGAAAAGGCAATGTAACTCTTATTCTCCATTTTATAGCCTAAATTGCATTTTATACTATTTCAGTCTTTCTGTCACCTTAATTAATAGTTAAGACTTGCTTATTACTGCTTATTAAGTTAGTATGTTACTTAAATAAGCTCAATTGTTTAGTTTAAATTTCATTTATCAGTATTATGATATAAATAGTTTTGAAAATTCCAAAAATATTAGCATAATCTAGTAGTTTATTGTTATGGCTTGTTTGAATGTTGAAATTTGCTCAATAGATCTTTTAAAAGCTTGTCACTATCTGGTTTAGCTTATCTAAGTGTTAAATCTAAGTCTTATAAGCTAAAAATAAGATTGAACTTTTTAAAGGGTTGTTTGGCATTAGCAGTTCTAACCTAAGTTAGAGTTGGTAGAAGGCTTAAATCCTTTTGGATAAGTTGGATCTTAAATTTGTAGTTTATAAGGTTAAGTTTTATTGTTTGAGTTAAGCTTAATTAGTTTTTGATAAGTTAATTGATTAAATTTATGAACCTGTGGAAATCTAGTTTGTGGTGCTAGCTCATTTTGTTAGATATAGTTCTAGTGCATTTAGGTGTTGATTTCAAGTTCATTTTGTGTCTAAAATGCAGTAGAAAGAGGTTTTCATAAGGTGTGCAATTGTTCTTTTAGTTAAAATCCTAATTTGTCAAAACCTAAGTCTCATTTTTCAAAAATTCAAAGTCTACTTTTCAATAGCTAAATTAGATAAGCTGTAGTCAGTTTTAAAGTGTGATTTTTGTTTTATAAGCTCTTTGGTCAACAAGATTAAACTATTTTGAGTTTTTGAGTCTTTTTAACAACATTTACTAGCTTAAATCTTAGGCTGAATTAGCCATTTTGTCTTTTGATAAAAATTTGAAAAACCAAAAAAATATAGTTAAACTGCCTATGCAGCTTTTTAGTTAGCCTTTTCTTTGCTTATTTAATTTTCCAAAATGTTTATTTTGATTGTTGATTTTAGGGTAGAATTTAGAATAGACTTTAAAGTTTTCTAAAAAGTCATTTAGCCATGAATCCTTTAAGTTGCTTAAAAATAAGCTCAAAAGTGCCTTGTAGGCTGCTTGGAAAACAGTTTTGCAAAAGTGCTTATTTGCTTCTTTTAGCTAATTGCTTATTAGTTTTGTTTAAATTGTGTTTAATCTTACTCATTAGGTGTAGTAGTTTGTCTGTTTTAGCTTATTTGCTTTTCTCTTTTGCTTATTTAGTCAAAAATCAAATCAGTTTTACTCATTATGTCACTTAGTTTAGTTTTTAGTTAATCTGTTAGATTTTAGGTTAGCTTATTTTAGCTTATTTGCTTTTCTCTTTTGCTTATTTAGTCAAAAATCAAATCAGTTTTACTCATTATGTCACTTAGTTTAGTTTTTAGGTAATCTGTTAGATTTTAGGTTAGCTTATTTTAGCTTATTTGAAAGTTTCATAAAAAGTGACTTTTATAAAAATTGTTATTTTCATTAGTTCTTTAGGTTTGTGCAAAAAAAGTTTTCTAAAAATAAAAAAATTGCAAAAAGGGAAGCCACAGGTTCGAACATGTGACCTCCCCCTTTATACCCAACACCTCAAACACCATTTGCCCTTGAGACTTTTTCAAACAATCTTTGCAAAATTAATTACTTAACATTTTTTTAGCCATTTGCTTATCAACCACTATTTGCTTATTTTCAGCTTATATGTTAAGCCAATTTTCCAATTTTTATTTTTCCTAGATTCTTCATATTCTCAAGTATTTTCCATAATTTTTAAAAAAATTTAAAATTAGTTTATTATTTTTAATTAATTTTCTAGATTAAAATCATTTTTAATTCTTAATAACTAAAATAAAAACCAAAAAAAATATAATTCTTTTTCTGAAAATTATTTTTAGTCAATTAGGATTTATTAAAATTAAATTTGCGTTCGTAGGGCTTAAATTTGTTATACTTGCTTATTAGTCGCATTTTTACTTTCCCGTTTACGTTTTTAGTTTAATTGTAGTTGCCTTATTTGATTCCGTGCTTTTACTTGCTTTCTTTTGCGTTTTTAGAATTAGTAATCAAAAACAAAAATTCTTGTTATTCAAGCATCAAACAAAATACTTTCGTGAAATTCAAATTCACTTCTCGTCTGGATACAACATCCGGGAGATATAATTTTGTTTGTCCTCAAGCAATTTTCTTATCAAACGAGATACTTACTATACTATAATTAGTTTGAGATATTTAGGATATATATATTTAATTATATATAGACTATATGGATCAAAGCAAATTTTTGGCGCCGTTGTCGGGGAAAAGGTGTACGATTTTCGCGAAGTATTTGAAGTTAGTGCCTTGAAGATTCTTCCTCGTGAAGTTATCGTTTATAATTTTCTATTTTCTTATATAAAAAACATAAAAATACAAAAATATTTTGCTTTCAATTTATTTTTAAAATACCAAAAAAATAGAAAACATAAAAATCAATCGTTGTGTCACTTGTGAAAACGGCTCACCTTTAGATTTACAAACTTTAAGAGAGGTTTAAGGAGGGTCGATCCAACGAACTTCGACCCTAAAGGAGAAGGTTTTTAAAACGCTTCGCGCCAACCCGCTCCTTCGCTTCTTTGTGCGTTTATCTAGAGAGCTACCGTACACTTGTTCGATTATCGGTTACAAAAATATTTTCGTTCTATCTTATTTTTATTATCTTTTTTTAGTGCATGAGCACTCGTTCTAATTCTTCTAATCTATTTTCTCCGCTTAGAGACCCTGAGAGTCTTATTCGACGAAGGAATTTTGGTGAACCGTCATCTTTTTTCAATTTCGAAGAAGTTATGAGCATTCCTCATAATAACATAGGACCGCCTCCTATGGGGCCCCCTGCTCCTAATAACAATGGTCTACCTCCGATGGTGAGACCTAACGGGCAAGCTCCCCGATCGATGGATGAGTAGGTTAGGCCAACCTTCTATAGATGGACGAGGTAACCAATTGCCCCTATTGCAATTCAGCTATGGAATGTTGTACTACGTACATCAACATGATACAACAAGTTCAAAATATCAATTTCACGGATTACCGGGCGACGATGCCAATCGACATATTGATAAATTCTTGGAAATTACTCAACATATGAAGCAAAATGGGGTCTCTGATGACGCCCTTCGCTTGTCTCTTTTTCCCATATTCCTTGACGCATCATGCATCGCATGTGTATAATCGCGCAACCAAGGAATAACCATCCACTCTACGACGAAATGCATGAGAAATTTCACTCGAAAAATTTTCCCTCCTTCCATGGTGGACTAAGTTAAGGAACGAGATCAATAAATTGATGCAAAAACCGCACGGAACTCATTATTCAAGGCATTGGAGCGTTTATAAATTTATACCTATTGTCGTGTCCAAACCATAACATGACCTTAATTGGTTACACGAAATTGATACGTATTTACAATGGATTTACATATTAAGTTCATCGGACACATCCATGCTGCAGGGAGGAACTTTATGCAAGAAGACACCTGAAAAGAATGTTACGAATTAATCGAGAACATGACCGCACACCACAACCATTTGGGACATCTACCGTAACTCGAGAAGAGACATCCAGAAATAACTTTTCTACTTCAACACCGAGAGTCCCGAAGACGTTGACAATTGGAAATGATGAATAAGAATTTTGTATATATGATAGACATAATAAAAACGTCAAAACAGTATGATACAAATGTGAGACTTTGGAGTCCTCATTCTTTTACCGAGTGTCCTAGCCGACGGTGGCTACACATCAAAGGCTGCTTATGCTGCTTCGTTAACTAAAATTCGGGAGGTAATTCCTACAACTGGCAAGGTGGACCGTAATTTGCTAATTTATCCGCCGAATAATACCTCGGACCGTCCCCCCCAAACCACCCGGTGTTAAATCAACAAATGGTGCAAAAAAATCAAAACCGATAACAATCAAAACAAAATCAAGGGAAGTTTCAGCCCCACGAATTATCAAGCTCGCGAGACACTCAAGAAAGGGCAAAATTTCACTCAAGGAAACAACAACGTATCAAGCCTCAAATCTTCAATCCCCTAGAAATATCAAGCCAAGTTTGGACCTTAGAACGATTAACAAGCTACAAAAGAGTAAGAATCGCTATTAAAGACACGGCTAACTCAAATGACGAAAACATGAAAACGAATTGCGAAATGATTCAAACGATTGATGCAAGAACCAATAAAATAGAAAATCAAAACAATTAAATAATGAACATATTAACTAATATGCAAAATCAAACTCCCTCGGGTTCTGGATCACTTCCTAGTAATATCGTTGCTAACCCGAGAGGAGACGTGAAAGCTATTACCACCGAAGTGGTGTTGTTTATGATGGACCTACGATTCCACCTACTCCTTCTCCTTTCCCGAAGGAAGTGGAACTTAAAACCGAGGCGACAAAGGACAAAGTGCAAAATACAAGTTTAGGAAGTACCGCACACGTCCAACCTCCAGTTGTCCAAGACCCGATTTCGAAGCCCGAAGTTGCTCCGAAGCCTAAACCTAAATCGTCAATACCTTATCCTTCAAGACTTAATGATCAAAAGCTCCGTGAAAAAGCTAATAATCAAATGTTGAAGTTTCTTTAAATCTTTCAAAGATTACACTTCAATATTAGCTTCACGGATGCTCTTCTTCATATGCTGAAGTTTGCTGCTACGTTTAAGAGTCTTCTAAGTAATAAAGAAAAGTTGTTTGAATTAGCAAAAACTCCGTTAAATGAAAATTGTTTGGCGGTTCTCCTAAAGAAGTTCTCGGAAAACTTGGAGACCCCAGCAAATTTCTAATCCCATGTGATTTTCCAGAGCTAGATGAATGCTTAGCCTTGGCCGATCTTGGCGCTAGCATTAATCTAATGCCTCTTTCCGTATGGAAGCAGCTTTCGCTCCCAGAACTCACTTCGACCCGCATGACACTCGAACTCGCAAACCGATCGACCGTTCACCCGAAAGGAGTTGCCGAAGATGTTTTTGTGAAAGTAGGAAAGTTTTATTTTTTGGCCGACTTTGTTGTAGTAGATTACGATGTTGATCCTCGGGTTCCCCTCATCCTTGGGAGACCCTTCTTGAGGACGGCTAGAGCTTTAATCGATGGTTATGGTAAAGAATTAACTCTACGAGTCGATGATGAGGCCATTACGTTTAAAGTCGGGCAAACTTCGAGAGACTCCCGTAGTTAGGAAACGATTAATCAAGTAGATGTCATAGACGTTACTTGTGAGGAGTGTGCTCAAGAAGTGCCCGGATTTTCGGATAGTTCGTTAAGTGGCAATCCCACACCTTCGGATGCTATCTTCGCTTCTTCTTCCCCCTCGTTCACTCCTTTTGAAGGAGGACATTTCATTTTGGAAGAAATTGAGACTTTTCTACATACCTCGGTTGAGCTTTCTAATTTAGATGATGATTATTACGACACGGAGAGAGACATTCTTTACCTTGAAAAATTATTAAATGAAGACCCGTCTCCGACTCTCCCTCCAATGAAGAATGACGACCTTAAACAAGTTGATGTTACTTTAACGAAGCCTTCAATCGAAGAACTACCAGAACTTAAGCTTAAGGATTTACCTTCTCATTTAGAATATGCATTTTTAGAAGGAACCGATAATTTACCCGTCATAATTTCAAAAGAGTTAAAAGATGAAGAAAAGACCGCCCTTCTAAAAGTTCTTAAGTCACGCAAACGGGCAATCGCATGGAAAATCTTCAACATTAAGGGTATCGACCCTAGTTTTTGTACTCATAAGATCTTAATGGAAGATGACTTCAAACCAGTGGTTCAACATCAAAGAAGGGTAAATCCAAAAATACATGAGGTTATAAAAAAGGAAGTTATCAAACTCCTTGATACCAGATTGATTTACCCTATCGCTGATAGTCCGTGGGTAAGCCCCGTTCATTGTGTGCCAAAGAAGGGCGGTATGACCGTAATTGAAAATGATAATAATGAGTTGATACCTACTCAATTAGTTACGAGATGGCGCATATGCATTGACTATCAAAAGTTAAAGGATGTCACCCGTAAGGATCATTTCCCGTTACCGTTTATGGACCAAATGCTTGAGAGACTCGCGGGAAATGAATACTATTGCTTTCTAGATGTTTTTTCTGGATATTTTCAAATACATATTGACCTGAAAGACCAAGATAAGACCACCTTCACTTGCCCTTATGGGACGTTTGCCTACCGTCGTATGCCTTTTGGGTTTATGTAATGCTCCGGGCATGTTCCAAAGGTGCATGATGGCCATTTTCCACGATATGATCGAGGAAACAATGGAGGTCTTCATGGATGATTTCTCGGTCTTCGGGGATTATTTCTCATCATGCATTTCCTATTTAGACAAAATGCTAAAATGGTGCGAAGACACTAATTTAGTTTTAAATTGGGAGAAATGCCATTTTATGGTAAAAGAAGGCATTGTTTTAGGACATAAAATTTCAAAGTCCGGGATTGAGGTCGACAAAGCTAAAGTTGATGTTATAGCTAAACTCCCTCATCCGACTTCCGTCAAAGGTGTTAGAAGTTTTTTAGGTCACGTCGGGTTCTATCGTCGATTTATCCACGATTTTTCTAAAATCGCCTGGCTGATGACCCATCTTCTTAAAAAAGAAACTCCGTTTGTTTTCTTGAAAGAATGTATTGAAGCGTTTAATATACTTAAAAAGAAGTAAACCAAAGCACCGATTTTAGTTGCCCTCAATTGGGACCTACCATTCAAAATTATGTGTGATGCTAGTGATTATGCGGTAGGTGCAGTCTTGGGGCAACGTAAGACCAAACATTTTCAACCTATACACTATGCAAGTAAGACCATGATGGATGCTCAAGCACATTACACGACTACGGAAAAAGAATTATTAGCCGTTGTGTATGCTTTCGAGAAATTCTGGCCTTACTTAGTCTTATCAAAGACCATAGTGTATACGGACCACTCGGCTCTTAAGTATCTTCTTGCTAAGCAAGATGCTAAGTCGAGATTGCTCCGGTGGATTCTCCTACTCCAAAAATCCGATGTTATAATTCGTGAAAAAAAAGAGCGGAGAATCTCGCGGCCGATCATTTATCTAGACTAGAAAATTCTCATGAAGGTGATCTCGAGAAAATGAAAATTAATGAAACTTTTCCTCTCGAGACTCTTGGAATAATATCTTCTCATAATGATTCAAGTACCTCATGGTTTGCCGACATTGCAAATTACCATGCGGGCGGGGAATTTTGTTGTTAAAGGGATGTCGTCCCAACAAAAGAAAAAATTCTTTAAGGATGTTAAGCATTATTTTTTGGACGACACCTATTTGTTTAAGATTTGTACAGATCAAATGATTAGGCGGTGTGTTTACGGCCAAGAAGCCGTTGATATCCTCATGGCTTTCCATAATAGACCCACCGGGGGACATCATGGTGCCAACTACACCGCTAAAAAAGTCTTTGATGCCGGTTTCTTTTGGCCTACTATTTACCGAGATGCCCATGACTTGGTCACACGGTGTGACGCTTGTCAACGTCAAGGCAAATTTTACAACGTGATGAAATGCCTCAAAATGCTATTCAAGTTTGCGAGATCTTTGACATGTGGGGAATCGATTTCATGGAACCCTTACCGTCTTCATGAGGGAACAAGTATATTCTCGTGGTCGTTGATTATTTGTCAAAATGGGTTTAAGCAAAAGCGCTCCCTACTAACGATGCCCAAGTTGTTGTAAAAATTTTGAAATCCCTTTTTACCCGATTTGGAACTCCACGTACTATAATCAGTGATCGCGGTACCCATTTTTGTAATGATCAATTTGATAAAGTTATGCTTCAATATGGAGTTACTCATCGTCTCTCTACCGCGTATCACCCACAAACAAGTAGGCAAGTGGAGGTTTCAAATCGTGGCTTGAAACAAATTTTAGAGAGGACCATAGGTGAAAACCGTGCTTCTTGGTCGAATAAGCTAGATGATGCACTATGGGCTTTCCGTACCGCTTTCAAAACACCTATCGGGTGCACTCCTTATATGCTCCTGTACGGAAAGGCTTTCCATCTTCCTATCGAGCTAGAGCACAAGGTCTATTGGGCCTTAAAACATTGTAATTTTGACCTTAAGACCGCGGGTGATCACCGAAAAGTTCAAATGAATGAACTAAACGAACTTCGTGATCTAGCCTACGAGAATTCTTTGATCGACAAAGAGAAGACGAAGAAGATTCATGACTCCAAGATCAAAAACCGCGTCTTCAACGTTGGTGATCGAGTTCTTCTCTTCAATTCTCGATTAAAGATTTTCTCGGGAGAGCTAAAAACCTGTTGGACTGGACCGTTCACCATTGCTTAAGTTTTCCCTTATGGCACCATTGAGTTATCTTCAACTAACGGGCCAAACTTCAAGGTGAATGGTCATAGACTTAAGCACTATTTTGGAGGGGACATACCACCAATGGTTGTCCCGAATCTCCAAACTTTCCTAATGGACAAATAAATTCTAGGAAGAGTCAAGCTTAGTGACTCATTAAAAAACAAGCGCTTCGTGGGTGGAAACCCATGCTTATCCTTAGTAATAGTATATTAGTATAATATTTATGAATAAGTGTGATGTGAAGAGGCTCGCCTATTCCTTTCTCATGTTTCGTGTTCTGTGGTTTATGTCCAGGATTGCCCCGGATTATGAAGACTCTTGTGCTCGTGGTTTTATCCTTCGTTCACTCGATCTTCAATCCTTAGCATGCTTATATAGGAATCCGATATTCGAGATCTAATTGATTTAACGTTTATCTATTAAGCATACTCAATAAACGGCTTTAGATTTGCGTAGAAACCCCTTAATATTTGGATTATGCCTTGAAATTAGTATGGGGGTGACCGTCTCACATTGAGGACAATGTGTAGTTCTAGTATGGGGAGAGGGGATCTTTCGATTCGAACTTACTTTCATTTGCCTTGTCTTTATGTAACCCTGTTTTTCAACCAAAAATAGCAAAAATATGCCAAAATTTAAAAATTTACAAAAAGAAAATAAGTGTGTTGACATAGTTTTGTCTTTTTAAGAAATAAATTTTGACTTGATTGAGCATGTTGCACTCTAGCTTACCCCTTAACGTTTGTAAATTTAAGCTTTTGCTAGTCTTTTATACAAGAAGCTTTAAAACGCGAATTCTAGCTTGAAAAAGCCAAGAGTTTTGCAAGTTTTCATGTTAGACTTTAAATATGCAAAGCTTGTTTATTAGACTAAGCATTCGCGGATCTTTTTATTAAAGATTTTAAATTTGCGAAGAACGAGAAATGATAGAGTTTTATATAAGTTAGATGCTAAACATAGAGTAGTTTGATCTCTTTAAGGCTCATAGAGGTTAATTATGGTTTTTTGCTCCCATTAGCTTAATAAACATTATATAATTGTTAATAAATAAAGTTACTTTAGGTTTTTGCGATTCTTAGTTTAAATCAC
>BQNB010112905.1:0-22054 GCA_026074375.1 Tanacetum coccineum | reverse complement strand
AGTTTTCAGCACTAATAATGAACTATTTGTCAAAAATCTGAGAAATAATTTCTCAACAGGTGGCGGCCCCCTTAATTTTAAAGGGGTCGGCCAGACTTTAAGGGGGCCACCCACTGAACATAAACAAAAAATTCTCTCTATGTCTAGGCATCTGTTTTGCACAAAAATACAAAAAAAATTGAGAAAAACCTATATGAAACCTTTTACAAATTCCTCCATCTAAATGCATATCTCATTACACATAGTCCCATCTTATTTATTTTCTAAAGAAAGTCTTTCTCACAACTAGGATCACATAAAAATTAATTTTCACATATTGTTGAGATATGCTAAAAACATTTCTTTTTCATATGCATAATGCTTTCTTACTTGTTGTCAAAAATATATATTTCTGACAATCTTGGTTGAGCAAAATTAAATCAAGGAGCATTTGGATTATTTCTTAGGTTTTACATGTCTTAGTGTCAAAATAATCACTAATCCACATTTGTCGCACTTAGGCACACACTATGATTTGCATAAAAGTTTGGTTCGTTTTTAACTTAACCCGTTTGTCAAGATAAATTATTTGTGCATTATATCTAGTTACTATTTTATATGCTCTTCACTCTTTTGGTTTTCAAATCATATATGATTATATGCCAAAATTATGTGAAATAGTTTTATCCTACAACTTGCATATATATGTAGAATGTTGAATGTTTAATTGCTATTAGCTACAAAATCTTAATTGCCATAAAAGGATGGACTTGCTGCAAATTAACCACCTAAACAGAAACCATCACACAAAAATTTTAAGAAAAATCGATTTTTGGAAATCTGGAAAATAGCAGTAGGCGCCCCCTTAATTCATAAAGGGCGGCCCCCTTAATTTTAAGGGGACCGACCCCTAATTAAGGGGACCGGCCTAGGCAAAAACGGGTAAAACAGTACTTTCACATCCCTTTAACCAAATACCCTCTAGACTTAGCTACTGTTTCCCTAAATTCACAAACATTTCTTGGATTTGATCCTCTTAAATGTTCATTCTTCCCAAATTAAACCTTTCCTCCACTATAAATACACTCTCAATCATCATCATCACAATCATCCTCACCAATGACATCTCTTAACAAACCTACATCCAAACCATCAAGGGTAGCCAAAATAAGTGTGAAACCCATTTGGAGGAAGAAACCAAACCTTTGCAACACATCTAATGTGCTCAATGTAACTTCACCAATGCCAAAACCACTCACTCCTCATCATGAACCATCTCAAGAAAACAATCACCCCAATCAAGCTCCACCTCAAAATGACAACCAAACTCCTTACATTAAGGACACTCCCACATCACCACAAGTTGTCTCACATCCTCCACTTCCCATCTCACCTATCAACTCACATGTTGCTCACACTCAAGCTCCACCTCAAAGTGACAACCAAACTCAACACACACCACCTCTATCTCCAAATAGAGAAAGCCTAGTTGATGACATTAATCAACTTCAAGACCTATTAAACCTCTTAGCCATACATCTATCTCAACAACAAAACAACATTCCCTCATCACCTTACTCTCTAAACCTATCACACACCCTCAACATTAACCAAGTTGAAACCCATGTTGGGTATTGCCCTTGTTAAATCTTCACCCAAAAACAATTCCTTGCTTTAAGTGATATCAATTGGATTGAATTCCTCCTCACTCGACCTCATCCACCACCTAGAGTTCAAAGAGATTATCCCTCCACAACCGCCTCCGCTCCAAACTCTCCAACCAACTAATCTCGTAATATGCCTCCAAATAATCGTTAAACCCTTTTGTGTCGCAAGCAAGTCAAAAATCATTCTATGGCTATTTAGGATTTTTCTTTATGTATTAATATGCTTCTAAAGCATATTTATTTTTCTATCTATGTATGCTTGTGTGTTGTTCACACACATTGTCCTAAATGAATGAAGTATATTTTGCTTTCATGTTTGCTTGCACTTGTCATATTTTTCCTTCCTTCTTGCTACACGTTAGAAATATTTGTATTGTTCTAACTCGTTTTTTAGCCAAGAAACCATAGCTCGATTCCTTGGTGCCCTCGAACGAGGGGGAGCACACATCAAGAGGGAGCATTTATTTCGTCGATTTTACTAGCAATTCTCGACGATGCTTTTTTGATTCTACAAAAAGAGGGGAGAAAGACATGAAACTTCACTTAAATATTTGTTTAAAAATAATTTTACATTTAATGAGTTTAAATTTTGTAATCATCAAAAGGGGGAGATTGTTGATAAAATATAATGCCTAAAAACATTACTAATATTTTTTCACACACCGTTACGTTTTGATAATCACAAAATTAAGAAAAAACGTTCAATGTAAAATTAAACATAAACAAGTAATTAGTAGTAAAATTTCATTTCGAAATTTATATCATTTCAAAGTATGAATAAATAAATGCTTAATGCATTTTATGATCAAAGGAAATTTTTATTCAACCTCAACACTTTTATAAAATATTGTAAACATCTTATAAAACAGTTACAAAACATTTTTGTAGTGATGACTACCAATTAAAAGAAATGTTTTATTCAAAATAATCATTTTGAAATTCAAATTCGGACCTAAAACGGCTAAAAACGTTCCAGAAAATTCCCCCTACACAAAAGACAAACTAGGGAGCCCCTAGTCTAGGGCGGCCCCCTTAAATACACGGGCGGCCCCCTTAATTATTAGGGGACCGCCCACCTATTTAAGGGGAGCGCCCATAGACTGACGCTCCTCCAGTTTGTCCTATAAATACTGGACTATTCCCCACTATTTTCTTACCTTTTGCACTCATATCTTTATGCCAAAAAAACATCCCACAATCCTCTTTAAAAAAAAACCCTTTGATCATTAATCATAAAGCTTTGTTTCCCGAGTGATCCAAGCTTAATTCCTCAAGTGCAAGAGAGAAATACTTCTATCATCATGTGAAAAGTAGTACACCTTAGTGTATATTGGCAACCAACCTGTTGCAATTCATACACATATTTTGTAAAATCAATTGTATAGTCTTGTATTTGTGTTATATCAAGATCTTGCATCTTGTAAGCATAGTTAAGAATCGTGGTAATCCTTACCTAGTAGTGTTTAGAGTAGTTGTGATATTTAAGTAGTGTGGTGAAGTGACGTATTTAAGTAGTGAAGAAGTCTGAAGTTGTGAAGAAGTCCGGAAGTTGTGAAGTCTGAACAAGTAGTGAAGTTTGTGTGTGATAGATTGGTTCTGCAGATAGAACTCGACATTTAGCTTGTGTCTAAACGGTGTAAAGCAATCGTGATGTAATGGTTTTATATCCCCAATAAGGAGCTTTTTTGACATAGTGAATAAAACTCTCTAGTTAGTGCTTGGGAGTGGAGTAGGGCGAAGAGGTGCTTCGTTACCGAACCAACTAATAAATCCTCGCATTGTGGATTGATTGTTCTTACTCTTATCTCTTGTCTTGCCATTATTTCTCTCATCCTATCTTATTAATTGTTTTAGATAATTTATTGTTTATTAAATAGTGCAAAGTGTTGAATTCATATAAAGTCGAATATAGAATTTTTACAAACACTTTAAAACCTTAAATTAAAAAGCGGTAAACTATTCAACCCCCCTTCTAGTTTTCCATAAAGTTCATCCGACTAAATCGAGTTATCATCACATAAATAGGTAAACATAAAATAGGAACTAAGATCACATCACCAAGTCTTAAATAAACAAACTAAAAATATTAGCCAACCATCATCATTTCTTCTTCTTGCTAAAGATACCTTTTAGTGCTTTTCCGAACGACTTGAAACCTCCTCTAATTCCTCCATTGCAATTTTTGTGTTTTGATTGACAAAGCGTTTGTCCGCTCGAAGAAGATCATCGTCTTGTTGAGAAGAAGTGGGAATGTTGTATTTTTGGTAATTGAGTGGTGAAAGGGAGTTAAGATAAGTGGTAGGAGATGGGGTACTAGCACGAGAAGCATCATTATCTTAATCATCATCTCCAAGGTAAGATGAAGATCCATAATGATGGGCGGATGATGATGAGACGGAGTGACGAGCTTTAGGCATTCCACGATCACTTCAGGGTTTTCGAATTTGTTTCAAGGCAAGTGGACGCATGACCCTATCGACGACATTGTAAATGCCATTGTCAAGATGAGGATAATGTTCCATGAAGTGTTGTAAAAGACGAGTCAAGAACATGCCATAGGGAAGATTGGCATTTGGAGTAGCCTGAGCACATTCAATTCGTTTGACAAAGAAATAAGCAAGATTATATTGCTCTTTGGCAACAATACAAGACAACATGTGAGCGAGACTAGCCGGAAGATGGTCCCGGTGGCCTCCTAGTCTGAACACATTCTCACGAATGAATTCTTCCCAATGCTTCATGTCATGTCTTAATTCTTTGGTAAGAATTTGATTGGTTGAGAAATGACATTACGTTATGATGGTACGATTAGTCTCCTCGGGACGTTCCAGATTGAAGAAATCAACGACAGTATTGTCAGGAGAAGGAAGATTGGTATATATGTCCCTCGGTCTCTTGGAAGTAATGCAAGAGATTCGAGCTCCCATTTCGCTTGTGAAGACGGCTACACCATTATATATGAGAATTTGACCGATTTGTGCGACGAGAGAGTGATAATTCCATGTTGAATCATGAATGAGATTAGAAGATAACCGTACTCATTGGTTTGGACTTTGACTTGACTATAAAAGTCTAGAATGAATCGAGGAACGATTGGCTCATTGATCTCGAAAAGACAATTGAAGCAAACGTTGATGAACAATCGCTCAATTCTTGGATATGGTAATAAAGTTTGATCATGACTGAATGCAAACGGTTTCGATGGGTTTATAGAATTGAGCAAGAACGAGAGAACTGGTATTTCAGATACTTTAGGGATATATGATTTAGTACGGGAGGTATCACCAATAATTGCTCGAGGCATGTTTATCACCTAAACAAGACAACAACAAAATAAAATATTACAATGAATATATATATATATATATATATATATATATATAATAATAAATATATATACTATATATATATAAATAAATATATATATATATAATAAAAAAATGAAGTTTTAAAACAACATATGTGGAACAGAGATTACTTCGACTCTAAGAATAAAAACCTAAGAAGTAATTCAAACGTTCCTTAGTTTAATTTTGACTCAATTTAGAGTATCGAAAAATATATATTAAATTATATATTTCGACACCTAGTGTAATCTCGTCAAGTGTTTGATTTAATAAGAAGAGTGGGGATTATTTTGATCTTAGATTAAAATTCTAAGAAATGATCCAAACGCTCATTTATTAACGAAAGACTTGACTAAGAGCGTCGAAAGATATACATTAAGTTGTATATTTTGCTGACTAGTATGAGTTCATTACATATGACTTAACAATAATGAAATGATGTTTATTTTGACTTAAGACTACACTTTAAAATGATAAAACAAACGATCCCTTATTTTAGAAATTTTATTTAATATATCAATATATATATGTGAATTATATATCTTGATGACTAATACGAGTTTGTTATGTGTCTATACACGTGACAAAAATGTAGTGATGGTCATTTCGACTCTAGACTACGATCCAATGGAAAATGATCCAAACACCCCTTTAATTTGTGAAACCTGACTAAAGATGTTTCGAAAAATATCTATTGAGATATGTATGTTTCGATAATAAATATATGATCATTTTAACGTGTTTTTGGCGAGAATCAACAATGTATAAGTTTTTGTTTTGAAATTTTCAAAAAAATTTGAAAATGTATATATATTCATATGAAATTTTCGACCCCAAAAAAAATTTAGTGATTCAACCCTATTGGGAATTTCGTGGATTCCTATTACTACGAATCATTAAGTAAATGACTACCTATACTAATCAATAAAATAAAAAGATACAAAAATATGAAAAATACCCTTTTTGATTAAGAGCAAAATTTGTGACAACTGTCTATTTTGAGGTCAGTAACCAATAGCAAACATATGACATTTTTGACTCCATTAAAATTTTGTTGAGTCTCTTTCTAAATGGTCGTGTCATTTTATGAACTAAACATTCAATTCCTAGGAACCCTAGTTATACGAACGCACCTTCGACCTATGAAATCCCTAGGAACCCTAGTTCTACATTTGCCTTTCCCAGATGGTACTTGGCCTCGAATTCAAACTCACTAAATAACAACCATCCATCATCTTTGCCTCATGTTCAATCCTTCCTGCTTGAAAGTGTGTTGAGACATTCATGATCCTAGAGCATTACTCTCCATGTCCACGTTCACTTTAATCCTCTAGCATTATAAGGCAAAACCTACCACGTTAGCCATGCAATCCTTCATAAGAACCTTCAGTTTTTGCGACGTACAAGCAATCACCTTCCCCCTTTTCCAAGCATGCTTCCAAATCCTTGCTTCGCGCGTCATAATATACTATACGAAATCGTCGCTCCTTCCCGGCAATGCCAAGACGGGTCTCATTACCCATTTGATTCCTCCACATCTAGATAATTCCCCTCTTGTGCTTCGCTTCCTCCCACTTGTTGGAAAACTTCACTACATATTCTCATATTCTCCTATTCTCACTATCTCAATATATCTCTTTCTCTCATCTCTCTTCTTCATCTCTCTTTATTTTTGACTATTCTCACTCCCTTTTTATGGGCCTTCACTGACTCCAATTCCAAAACTCCAACATCATCTTCGCTGCAACTCTCGTACTCCTCTCCTTAAACTTTCGGTTCCGGTTTTAAAAAATATTCGTCTGTATATATACGTTAACTAGCTTGTCTATATACGGCCATGCACACCCGGCTCATTAACTCCATGAAAACCGCTGGTGCATTGGTTAACCTAAAAGCATACCCTTTCAACCTTCACGTGTCCACTACGCATCCTAAAAATAGTCTTAGCTACGTCATCCCCGAGCACCCTCCATTGGTGACATCACATACGAATTTTCTATCTCACTCTTCTCGAGATAATCATGCCCATCAAACAGCCCACCTGTCTTCCTACCAAAGCAATACAGACCTTTCCCATCAACAAGTTACCCATTCGAAACCAACCCTCACCTTGCAACTCCTCAATCAATAGCAGACCTCGTGCCTTTCTAAAGACGTCAAACGACACGGAAAAAAGCCTTCGCAAATGCGGCGTACGCTCCTTTCTACTAATTCTGTAACGAAATCTTATTCTATTCTACGTCGAGGGTAAAACCTGCTAATTTCCTTAGGAATCACTTTAGTGGCCACATTACTACAAAGATATCAAACATAATCTCAACTCATCTTCCATGGTACTCCCTAAGAACCTCGTAGCCTCTTTAGTTCGTTTTCCCCCTGCGCTCCTCGAACCTTAACCAATCTCCAAATTACCAAGCATTTTAACTACCTTCTCGTGGAATACCACTCAGCCTTATGTTCTCAGACAAAACCAATTCCTCTCCTACGACTAGTACTAACAATCCAACACTCTCATAACGAAATGTACTCAATTCATTAGTAAAACGATAATTCACTAATTCCAACTTGGTGGGATCGCGAAATAATCCCATTCGCTAGTTCGCTACTAATCAATCGCAAGCCACCCAGGAAAGAATACGTCCTAACACAACTCTAAGCACCACGCCATGAGAAATTTCAAACCTCATCAGATGCACCAATTGGTATGGACCCAAAAATACACACCACGATTCTAAAAAGAAAAAGAATCACACCGAATTTAAACGTCGACAAGAAGAACGAACCTCCATACCTAACAAAACATCAACGCTTTCTAGAAAGCACCACCAACTATTCTAATACCACACCTTACCACACAACCCATTAAATGAAAAGATAAAGAACCTTTGTACCAAAACTAAATTTTACCAAGGGAAACTTTCCCTCATAACCTATACCAATCATTTAAAACATAGAATCACTTATTAATAATGCAAATAATTTTAAAGTGAAAAAATACAATTTAAATAAAATGTATCATAAACGTATATTTTAATTATGGTATTCATAAAGAAAATCAAAAAAGATTTAAAAAAATGGTGTTAATTCATTTTATTTTATAATTTTGTTTTTTAAAAAAGAAGTTTTTAACACCTAAACAAAATGGGTAATCGTACTACAACAAACTTTACTTTTAAATGAAAATTTATGACTCACAAACAAAAAAAAACATCATGATAGCAAAATAGACTCCTCCCAAAATACCTTATGAATTTCCAATACCAGAATATTAATTTACTTGAAAACGAACACGGACAAGAACTCTTGCAAACCTAACATAAACCATAAGACCCCTCACCCATAACCACCGTCCTAAAGAACAAACCAAAAAGTTATCGTCCCGTAACAAAGGAAAAACAATCATACACGCCAAACGGAGAACATAGAACACTAGTTTATATGATAACACCCTAGAATACCATCACGAGCGTTGGATATCTCAACGAACAACGAGCTAACGAACCAACTTAAGAATCGCGACGACAATACCAACAGGTATCCGATGTATCCGCAAACGATAGATGAAAGGGAACCTTACCATCTACGCAACCCAACCTAATAATAATTTTCCCGCCCCCCCAATCATTAGAAGGATTCTCTAAACCACTACTATCCAATCCTCAACAGGATCTCACATCACATCTATACAACTATCCAGACTTACATCCTTACATAATACATACAAGCAACAATGATCAATGCAATCAAAGTCACAAGTCCACGTGTGTGTTGCCTTTATAATTATGTTCGCGACCATAATTATAATTGCACCTTTTTCACACGTGTACTTACTTCCAAGACCACACATCTCAATGATAACACACATCTACCACATAGCACTTAATAATAATCCAAATATAACTCAAACATGATAATCCATCTAACGAACCATAAAATCCCAATCGACCAAACGAAACAACATTGTGACCCAAAATATAAAAGCAATCCTCGATTATAGCAACGCATCGAGGTAGAAAATGAAATAAACTTATGTTGGGCCGCTTGGGTTTGACTTTCTCTCTCTCAAAAGTCACCCAACTCTGCGGGTCCAGTGAGGTAAACAATCTTTCTCCCAACGATATCTCCTAGGGGTAGGGGAAGACATGACTAAAACAATAACAAAGGGGTATATACTATTAGATCCCCATAATGAAAAAGTATATATTTCATATTATATAGTAGTAATTCAAAATAGAAAGAATTTCAAAGCTTTTAGGTAGCGGGAACATACGGTATATACGTACACAAACACTTATGCCCTAAAATGCAACTATATGAGGGACCCTTAAGCTATAGTCTAGGCTCAACCACCTAGTTCTCTATAACCAAAGGCTCTGATACCAATCTGTCACACCCCGCCAAGGCGGAAACGCGAGGCGTAAACAAGAATGGATATCATCACAACACATGGTGTCTATATAGAGAATACTAAAATGAAAACTAAAGTAAAGCAAAGACACAAAGTGTCCATAACAATACCCAAAACCTAATGTGTCCTTATTAATGAGAAAAGGTCCGTCAATAAATGACACGCAAATACATAATCTAAACACTTCATTAAGCAAACGCTTTATTCAAAACAAAAGAATAAATAAATTTAAAAACTCTAAGCATCCTATCCTACGGTCTCTTCTAGCCACTTCGCTCTATCTTAGCACCATTAAGCTCACCTGAAAATGATGCTTAAAAACGTCAACACAACGGTTGGTGAGAGTCATAGGTTTAAGACTCACATTATAAACCTTTCAAACCAATTACTGTGATTATCAAAACAATATAGGACAATTATGCAACATATAAACTTATGCTAACATGCAAACCAAATCACCATATCAAACCAACCATACATATACTGGGTAGGCGTACCCCTCCGATCCCACATACGTCACTTACGCACCTAAAAGTCTACCAGCTAAAGCTTATAATTAGGCCTGGACCCATACCAATTCACTGAGTTGATCAATCCTCAAATTAACGATCCGTGAGATGATCAACCCCACTATTAATGATACCTCACCCCACTACATATATCATGCAACCAAAGCCAAAAAGCAGTCACATAATGTCCACACGCAATCAAAACACATAATCACAGCAATTCAAAACATTTTCAAAACACTTAGCATCATTTCCATCCCATGTAAACATTAAAAAGAGGGACTATGAAACTCACCTGATGCTTTGCTTCCCAAAAGAATCCAACAAAAGCTTCACAAAACACTTCAACGGATAATTCTAAAACAATTAAAACACAACAATAAAGCTACCATCAAATACATTCAACCTAATATGGATGTAAACTCAACTTTGATGGATATCTAAGCTTATCTACCATAGTTCTATACTTTTTTAAACCTTTTCCAACCTTATATAACAGAATCCATTTACCACTTCAATACTACACTTTTAAAATTTTCTGTATTAGAGCAGAATTGTTATACTCACTTACGCTCCTAAACGTACACTTCAACACTTCCACAATTCAAACCAAAATCCACCATGCTACATATATTCCCTTATGAACCTCTCCTAGCTCTCCCTAAGTCATTACCCTTTTACAAATACCCTTTAGAAATTCATTAATCTAAAGTGTCAAAGTGGCAAATCCTGACCCCCCTAAAAGTATGAACATTAGATTACCCACTTAAACATCATAACCTACTTAGCAAACATTCAGGGGTGACACACAATATATAAACTAACTTCCACGTGATTTAGAGCCTCTAACTAGATGTCTAAGTATTTTGTAGATAAAAATCAAAACCAAAACTGTAATTCGTCACAGTTTTTTACACACTATTTTGTAAAAGACCTTTTGACCCACTTCCCGCAATAAAAACTCACAGAGACCAACTTTGCTGGAAAGTAGACTCGCTGAGGTTATCTTCACAGTATGTTGTAAATTATTTATTTGATAATTTATATGAAGTTATGACCGTGTACAAAAAACTGCTCATTTTCTGCAGTGACTTAAACAACTAATTTGGGTGATCTAGACCCTAAACCATGAGTAAAATCATCGAAAACCCCAATTGAACCAATGATCAAACAATCATCATTAAACTATAAACTCTAGAAAATTTAAAACCCTAATTTATAAACCCTAATTTATTTTCATGATTAAACCTAATCCATCATGCTTAGATTACAAGAATTAAAATAAAAACTAGAATTAAACAAAGAATTAGAAAATACCTTAAACCCTAAAAAATTTCTTCTCTTTTTTTTCTCTCTGGATCGGTCGAGCAATAGGGGAGGATGGTTATGGGATTTTATTTTGTATTTATAGGCCCCCAATTAATTATAGATAATATCTAATTAGAGTTTGTTTTCTTTTAAAACTATTTTTTTTCTTTTCTTTCCCTTATCCTCTTTAAATTCGTTTTTACTATTCATCTATAAAAAAAATATTTTTTAATTTATTTATTATATATTTAATTATTTGTTTTACCTTAAGTTTTTATAAAAACCTAAGCTTATTTGCACATACCTTTTTGCTTAAACGCAATTTACTAGACTTTTAAAAATAATTAACTTTCCAAAAATACTTTTCATTTCACAAATTCACTTTCTAAAATAGAAAGTCTTCCAAAAAAACTCTCATATTTTAATAAACTATTTCTTTCTCACAAATACACACTTCCCATTTTAATCCCTCACCAAGACATCCTGCATATTAACCAAAACAATTCTCTCAAAATACCCAATCAATTTCATTATCACTATAAGTGATGAAATTTCTCCATCAAATAACTCATTTCTCTTAACTTAACCTCTAAAACCTAAACTTATCTTAAATTACTAACACAAAAATACGTATACGTATAATTACTTACACAATTAACGCGAAACCGCTTCAATCACTGAAATCATTTCCTTGTCACCAAAGAGTGAACGAAATAAATGAACTTCACAAAATTAACACAAAACCATCCTAATGAGACGTGATCACTTTACTGGATTGATAATCCCAATCCTCACATATCCTACACAAACACATATAAACACGTATAAACACATAACCATACATTGTAACAGATACATTTAGGTCAACACTACGGTTTGACCAACCTGCTCAAGTCATGGTTGTCACAGTATCCCCACCTTGAGAAAATCTCGTCCCGAGATTTAACTACTCGAGGCATTAGCACTATCGACAAACAACGAGGACACTTTAGACCTTCATTTGATCCCCCTTTTGTGCGTCCTAAGTAAGCTCAGGACCAACAGCTTCGAATCCCAATGAAACGTTCACTAATGCGACAAACTAGCTTTTACTCATGACCTCATCATCCACAAACATCAATCCGTTCCTTGACCAAACCAAGAGTCTGACAACCTTAACCTCACTAACTTCTAAAATCACCGAATCCCAACTACTAATACTTTGCTTACCCCCACTAGGGTGCAATAAGCAACAACAACAACCCCAAACAAAAAAGAAGCTCCCACTACATTTACCCACGCTCGTCATCAAGAAAACTTATCAAAAAACCCCTTAAGTTATTGTAACAACGTGTTTTATATCTAACCTCGCAACTCATCAAAACAAGAACTGTCCTTGTAATTAAGATACAAAGATGGTTACAAAGCTCAACATGATCAAAGAAATCCCGCAAAATCAGTTTACTCAAACTTTCAGTACCTCCCAAACATTTATATCTAGCTATTAAGGGATTTATCGTTTAACAATTTTTCTGATACAACAGCTCATAAGACAGAAATTCTCAACCGAACTGTAGGCCTAATATATCCAAAGAAAATGGTCCTACATAACTCGGTTCTACCTTGTCGTTCTTTCCAAATGTACTACACCTCTCCAAGGTGAGACCTTCAACCACCCATAACCTACCAGCATTAATTCAAAAGTTTCCCACTACTACCAAGCTAACACTTTCGACAATTTGGCTGCCTCAAGCCTTTCCTGTATTACCACTATCTTGTTGGTTGTTTCTTGTACCAAATTCGATCCATTCAACTCACTCTCTCCAGTTACGGCCCATAAAATGGTAACATACATTCCTTTCCATACCATGCTTTAAATGAAGCACATCCATACTCGAATGATAATCCCCACCTTAGAAAAAAACTCATCTCACGAAAGTGAGTATTTCAATTACCTCTAAAATCTACCATACTTGTCCTAATCCTAAGCTAGCTAGAAGAGAGGTGACATAGTAAATCCATGACTACACCCAAATCGCATCGTATTCCACTACTCACTAACATGGTAACTTGACAACACTATCCTTATTATCCTTTCCCACATTCTACTCGGGTAACTCAGGTTGTTAGCAACTATCCTGAAGACCCTGATACTCAACTTCCACTTCTGAAAACGTTAAATCTTACTACCAGCCAGCAACTAGCTATATCCTTCTTCATACTCAACAATCGATTAGTTAACCTAAAACCATACAACATCGTATCCGCTCTAGGATGGATAGAATAGTTTGTCATATACGCCTCTTCAATAGCCAAGGTCCTTACATCCTCTCCAAATGGAGGTCTGAACCTTGTCTAACCAATATGAACCACTCTCTATCTCTTATTCACCACTCTTGTCCAGAGCCACCCAACATCTTATGTTGACAGCGATCTTAGTTTGGACATCTTATCTTATGCCACCAACATCCTTTTCTCAAACCTAGATCAGAATCATCTACATTCTAACTCGTACTCATTTATTGCTTCAGACTCCTTCTGTCCTACTCTAACTCCGTAACAACATCAGATTTTGCGCGTTACCCAATGGTACTTTGCCACGAAATCAGAACACACTAAATAACATCCATCATCATCTTTGCCTCAAGTCAAAATCCTTCTTGATTGAAAGTTGTTGGAGACATTCATAGATCCGTATAAGATTTATCTCCATGTCTCGATCACTTAATGACTCTAGCATTATAAGCATAACCAACTACGATAGCCATGACAATCCTTCATCCGACCTTCAGTTGTCGCGACGTACAAGCAATCACCTTCTCCCTTTTCCAAGCATGCTTCCAAATCCTTGCTTCGCGCGTCATAATATACTATGAAATCGTCTGCTCCCTTCCGGTAATAGGCAAGATCGCTCATTACCCATTTGATTCCTTACCACATCTAGATAAGCTTCCTCTTTGCTTCACTTCTACGTTGTTGGCAAACTACACGTACAATCTTCGCTTCCCCTTCACTGACTCCACGATCATCTTCACGTGCGACTCATACTCCTCCTTAGACTTCGGGTCGGTTTAAAATATCGTCTGTATATATACGTTAACTAGCTTGTCTATATACGGCCATGCACCACCCCCGCTTAATAACTCTATGAAATAACCCGCCTGGTGCATTGGTTAACCCCCAAAAGGCAAGCGTAAACTTCAACTTGTCCATTACGCATCCTAAAAAGTCTTAGCTAGTAATCCCTGTCAACTACCTCCTGAGACATCACATACGAATTTTCTAATATCACTACTTCTCGATGATAATCTATGCACATTCGAACTACACACCCTTCTTCTACAAGGAGCAATACAGACGCTTCCCACAACAAGTTACCATTCGAACCAACCCTCACCTTGCAACCCTGCATCCTTCCAACCTCTTGCCATTTATTTCTAAATGACTCCAAACGACACGAGCCTTCGCAAATCGGCATTGCTCCTTGTACTAATTCCATACGAAATCCAATTCTTCGACAAGGGGTAAAACCCACTAATTTCCTTAGAACACTTTAGTAGGGCCCACAAAATACAAAGATATCACATAAACTCAACTCATCTTCCTTGGTACACTAGAGACCTCGTATCCTCTTTAGTTCGTTTTCTCCACGAACCTTAAGCACTCTCCAAATTACCAAGGCATTTTAACTACCTTCTCGTGGCATACCATCTCAGCCTTATGTCTCAACAACCAATTCTCCTACCTACACTACATCACCACTACTCATAACTTTAAGAGTACTCAATCAAAAGTAAAACGAGAACTCTCTAATTCCAACTTGGGATCGCGAATAATTCCATTCGCTTCGCTACCATCAATCGCACCACCCAGAAGATACGTCCTAACATCAACTCTAGCACCACACCATGAGGAAATTTCAAACTTCACATGCACCAATTGGTATGGACCCAAAAATCACACGATTCCAAAAAGAAAAAAAATCAACCGAATGTAAACGTCGACAAGAAGAACGAACCTCCGACCTAACAAACACATCAACGATTTCTAGAAACACCCCCAACGAATAATACCACGTACCACGACCCATTAATTAAAAGATTAAGAACCTTTGTACCAAAACCAATTTTTACCCAAGAAACTTCCCTTCAATATGAACCTTAAATCTTATACCAATCATTTTAAAAAACAATAGAATCACCTTAGTTAATAATGCAAATAATCTTAAGTGTAAAAATAAATTAAATAAATTTTTCATAAAACTTATTTTAAATTATGGTTTTCAATAAAAGAAATCAAAAGAAATTTAAAAAAAATGTGTTGCATTTTATTTATATAATTTATTTTTTTTAAAAGAAGTTTTTAACACCTAAACAATATGGTATCGACTACAACAAACTTACTTTCAAATGGAATTTATGACTCACAACAAAAAAAACATCATGATAGCAAAATAGACTCCCAAAATACCTTAAGAATTCCAATACCAGAATATTAATTTACTTTGAAAAACGAGACACGACCAGAAACTACCTAGCAACCAAACAAACCATAAGGAATCATCCATACCAACGGTCTAAAACCAAACCAAACAGTATCGTCCACCTTTAGACATAAGGAAAACAATCAAAACGCCAAAACGAAGACCATAGAACACCATTATATGAAAACACCCTAGAATAACCCAACACGAGCGTTGGAATCTCAATCTCAACGAACAAACGAGCTACACGAAACCAACTTAAGAATCGAGACGAACAATACCAACAGTAATCCGATGTATCCGTAAAACAAAGATAAAAGGAACCTTACCACCTACGCAACCCAACCTAATATAATCGCCCAATCGGTTAAGAGAGGAATTCTCTAACCACACAACCATCCTCAACAGGATCTCACATCACATCTACACTACCAGCCTACAACAACTATCCGACTTCCAACCCATTACATACTACATATAAGCAACAATGATCAATGCAAATCAAAGTCAAAAGTCTACGTATGTGATGCCTTGTATAATTATGTACAACGACCATAATTAATAATTGCACCTTTTTCACACTGTACTTACTTCCAAACCACAGACATCTATCTCAATGATAACACACATCTACCACATAGCACTTAATAATAATCCAAATATAACTCAAACTGAAAAACCATCTAACGTACCATAAAATCCCAGATCGACCAAACGAAACAGAAGTCACATTGTGACCAAAAATAAAATCAATCCTCGATTATAGCAACGCATCGAGGTAAACACAAATCAACGTAATGTTGGGCCCTCGCTTAAGGGTTTGGGGACTTTTCTCTCTCAAAAGTCACCCAACTCCGCGGGTCCAGTGAGGTAAACAATCTCCCAATGATATCTCCTAGGGGTAGGGGAAGACAATATAAAATAATAACAACAGGGTAAATACTATTAAGATCACCAATAAATAAAGTATATATTTCATATTATATAGTAGTAATTCAAAATAGAAAGAATTTCAAAGCTTTTAGGTAGCCGAGAACCTACGGTATATACGTACACAAAACAACTTATTATGCCCTAAAATGCACAACATATGAGTGACCCTTAACTATATCTAGGCTTAAAACCACTGAGTTTCTATAACCAAAGGCTCATGATACCAATTCTTCATACCCCAAACCCCGCAAGGCGGAAACGCGAGGCGTAAACAAGAATGGATATCATCACAACATATGATAGATATCTAAGCTATCTACCATAGTTCTATACTTGTTTTAAACCTTTCCAACTCTTATATACACCATTTACACTTCAATACTACACTTTAAATTTTTCTGGAAAATTTATAAAAAAAAGCTGAATTTATACTCATTTACGCGTCCTAAATGTACCACTTAAACACTTCTAAAATTCAAACCAAAATTCACCATGCTACATATATGTCTTATGAACCTCTCCTAACTCTCCCTAAGTCATTACCCTTTTACAAATACCCTTTAGAAATTCATTAATCCAAAGTGTCAAGAATTCGGCCAAAATCTGACCCCCCTAAAAGTATGACGTTAGATAACCCACTTAAACTTCATAACCTACTTAGAAAACATTCAAGGGTCACACACAATATATAAACTAACGGTCCACGTGAATTTAAGCCTCTTAACTAGAGTCCTAAGTATTTTTTAGAAAAATCAAACCAAAACAAAATTCGTCCACAGATTATTAACACCCTGATTTTGTAAGACCTTTTGACTCCCTTTTTCCGACCATAAAAACTCACGAGACCAACTTTGCTGGAAAGTAGACTCTCGGAGGTTATCTCCAGTATGTTGTAAATTGTTTATTTGATAATTTATGATTGATTTATGACCGTTACAAAGCTGCCTAATTTTCTACAGTGAATTAAACAACTAATTCAGGCGATCTAGACCCTAACGCATGATTAAATCACGAAACCAATTGAACCAATGATCAAACAATCATCATTAAACTATAAACTCCAGAAAATTTAAAACCCTAATTTATTTTCATGATTAAACCTAATCCATCATGCTTAGATTACAAGAATTAAAATAAAAACTAGAATTAAACAAAGAATTAGAAAATACCTTAAACCTTAAAAAAAAAAATTTTTTCTCTGGATTGGTCGAGCAATAGGGGAGGAGGGTTATGGGATTTATTTTGTATTTATAGGCCCCCAATTAATTATAGATAATATCTAATTAGAGTTTGTTTCCTTTTAAAACTCTTTTTTTTCTTTTCTTTCCCCTTATCCTCTTTAAATTCGTTTTTACTATTCATCTATAAAAAATATATTTTATTTATTTATTTATTAATTACTTAATTATTTGCTTTACCTTAAGTTTTTATAAAAACCTAAGCTTATTTGCACATACCTTTTTGCTTAAACGCAATTTACTAGACTTTTAAAAATAATTAACTTTCCAAAAATACTTTTCATTTCACAAATTCACTTTCTAAAAATAGAAAGTCTTCCATAAACTCTCTTATTTTAACAAACTTATTTCTTTCACAAATAACACACTTCCTATTTTAAACCATCACCTTGACATCCATATATTAACCAAAACAATTCTCTCAAACACCAAATCAATTTCATATTCTCCCACTATTTTAAGTTTTATGAAATTTCTGTCTCCATCAAATAACTCATTTCTCTTAACTTAACCTCTAAAACATAAACTTATCTTAAATTACTAACACAAAAATACGTATACGTATAATTACTTACACAATTAAGGCGAAACCGCTTCAATCACCGAAATTATTTCCTTGTCACCAAAAGTGAACGAAATGAACTTCACAAAATTCAACACAAATCCAATCCTAATGAGACGATCACGCTCAATGGATTGATTATCCAATCTCACATATCACACACAAACACATATAAACACGTATAAACACATAACCATACATTGCAACAGATACATTTAGGTCAACACTACGGTTTGACCAACCTGCTCAAGTCATGGTTGTCTCATTGGAGCCCCCAAAACTCTCACCCCTTATCCCTCGTGCCTCCCCCTCCTCCAATCACATTGCAAGCTGATTTACACACTCATAAACACTCCTACACTCAACCACCCTTCACACTTATTCATTTTCACTCTCTTTCTTCTCACATACACTTATCTCTCTCAAAGACCTGGTTTCCTCTTCTTATTTTCCGTTTTGGTCGGCCAAGAACAAAGCACCATAATCCACCACTCAAAATCTTGATTAAACACAAGAATATCACTCAAAAGGGCTTGTTTAATCATCTCTAATAAGTTTCTTGGTTCGTTTTTCACTCAAAGCACCATCTTGGAAAGTTGAATCATCTCAACCTCATCTCATATTGTCATTCAC
Organism: Tanacetum coccineum; assembly: GCA_026074375.1. NCBI lineage: Eukaryota > Viridiplantae > Streptophyta > Magnoliopsida > Asterales > Asteraceae > Tanacetum > Tanacetum coccineum. Next base: position 3,008 of record BQNB010112905.1, on the reverse strand, counting down.
GTATGGGTTATCAAGTAAGGTAAGGGTACAAACGGCTTGTGCTAATCTGACCCGAAAAGTGCCATTTATGGCTTGAAACACATGTTTGTTCATCTTCTTTTGTTTTAATACACAAGATAATAAATCTACTGATAATATAGTGTTATGACACTATTTAAATAATGGTAATATGCTTATAAAAGTTGTAGAAGTGGTTTGATGATTCGAATGATAAAACGAGTGATGATATGGGGCTAAAATCATGATATTAACCTAAATCAGGTGAGTTTATTTGTACATGCAATGATCAATGTTTTTCTTACCAAAGAGTCTACAGGGAATATTTGATTAAAAAGATGTTAAGATCTGTAATAATAATATTGTAGGAGTTGATTAGGAGTCGTTTTTTTTGCATGATGGGTTATAGAGTTTGACTTGATTAAGTCAAAGTTATTTTTCAAACAACCCCTATTTTATTTTTAGGTCATATTGATTTGACATAAGGTTGATGGAAAACACATATTTTGACATGATTCAAGAGCCAAGATTTCAAGTGCTTTGAGTCTAGTTTCCAGAAATATAAGCCTTTTAAAAATATGAGGTCGTTTGGTTAGTCAAAGTTGCAAAATGGTGTAAAGTGTCGAAACTGCCTGAAAATCTCTTTTCAACCCGTGTACTAAATTGATCATAAATCATAAACCACGACGAATCTATCATTAAAACTGATATGGGAGACACTTGTATGGGTTATTTAGAGTCTCAAATTGGCCTAACTTATATAACCTTGATTTGGACCCTCTGATCATTAAAATACTTTGGTATGTCCAGATTTGATCCCGTGTTTTGGACGGTAATAAATGGTCAAGTATAAGTCCTTAATAAATTTTGAGAAAATTCATGGACACACCTAAAACATGGGATTTTGACCTGGAGCAGTAGCTTGACCAGAAGTTTTGGTTAGCTTGGTCAAATAAATACTTAAAGTTTTTACTTAAAATTATGTTAGGTATCGTCCGTAGCTTCGTTTTGATATAAGATGCGTCCGATAACTCTTAAAAATGAATTTTTTCATGTCCGTCGGAAGTTTGGAATCGAGTTGTGTCAAATTCTGCACTAAGTTCGGCGAGTCTACTTTCCAACGAAAGAGGCCTCGCGGATTTTCAGTAAGTATAAGTTAGCCAAATTGAATTTACAAGATGTGTTGTCAAAACTGCAATTCTGGTCCAGAATTTAGATTTCAAAGATGTAGTGAGCAGACATATCAAAACTTAATATTTTTCAACGAAATTTAATCTGTAGCATGTCCATAATGTGTGTGAGGTACTGTATTTTTTCCATAATTTTCATGAGGCTGTTTCGGACATGTTGCTTGGTTGTATTTTTGAAAAAGGTTAGACATACTAGGAATTTTTGGGAAAATTACAGTAGTCTAACAATACATATAGGTGGTTAGAAATGAGAGATGGACGTTGGTTGTGGTCGTTTAGTATTTCTTTAAGCGTCGTCAAGCGACTAGGAAATACGATAAAATATCAGGAAAACGTAAGGGTGGAAATGGTAGGTTGTGTCTTGTGCATGGATTCTTCGACATAGGATTTTATACATGTAGATATATATATAATATTCCATATCATTTTAAAATATGCATTTTCGCATAGCTATATTTTCTTATACGCGGACCATTATTATTATAGCTATATTTTCTTATACGCGGACCACTATCACTATAGCATACATATAAATTGATTTGTTTTGGACTCTCAACTTATTTGAAAATTGATTTCGGTTTGGACAACTGTTTTTGATATCTTGCCATTGAGTTAACAAACTATTATTGGACGTCTACTCTTTTTTAAAACTATATTTTGTGTACAAAATCTTGTGAGCTCACCAACTATTTCGATAGTTGACCTTTTTATCATGCTTTTCGGGGGACGTATGTCTACCAAATTTCAAGAATTATGTCTTTTGGAATATCCATGTTCGGATGGAACAATTTATGATGTTTAATGTACTTTTAAATTTGTTTCTTCAGGATGTTGTAATTCGGATAACTTTTCTTTTATTAAATCATGTATGGTGTTTTTATCTATCATCTTGTGTGATGTTTATTGATATGTTACACCTCACGTTTCCGTCTTGGTGGGGTGTGACAAATTGGTAATCAGAGCCTAAGGTTATAGAGAACGCCGGTTTTATTTTCAAAAATAAAAATCCGAACTATAACCAAAATGATTTTCTTTTTCTAAAAACACCAAACATGAAACGAGTCGACTAGTCTGAGTGGTTGCATCATTAGACCTAAATTAGACATAACTTGATCAACTATGTCTAATTCAGGGAGTATCATGCAACACTGGGTATAGTCATTATTTTAAACAAGTTTAAAAACCGACTTTCCACTTTAGTCACTGAAAAGCATACTAGGAATTATGTGCACCGTACAATGCATGCCTTTAGATGTCCACCATTTGATTTTAGTACATCATGCTTACATTGATTGATCCATTTATGTTCTAAGTTTGCTTTCACATCGGTTACTGTCGTTATAGTGTCACACTGTCCCTAAGCACCTTGTTATTAAGGATACCGGTATAGTCACAATATGTCCCATAGACCGTCTTCGCGCGTTAATGATTCTGCGAGTGAGTCGCGACGTACACCTAAATACTTTTCGTACCTTTACCCGGTATAAGAACTTGAGATGGACTCGTTGTTAGATTCCGAGTAAGAACTCGAGGTGAGCAGCAGGTGAACTACGTATGCACGACATGTAGGGACATTTGCTCTTTCGCTAATAGAGCTAGTCGACCTACATTTTGGTCATGTCTTCGTTTTATTTCGTCATGCTATTAAGCCAACCGTTTTTGTTAATACAAATAATGCCTAAAAATGTTATTTATATTTTTTGATCTCTCAACGTTTTGATAATAACAAAATGTAAAAACGTTTACAATAAAAATAAACATTTACAAATTATTAAATGTAAAATTTCATTTCTAAGATTAGTGATCACTTAAGGTATGGAC
>BQNB010112904.1:4614-20015 GCA_026074375.1 Tanacetum coccineum | reverse complement strand
TGTTAACCATATGCTATTACTAGATCCATCCGCTGCGTACTCGTAAGCTAATGGTTACCTAGGTTATTAAATCCCAACAGCTACTTGATGTATGCCATGACTTGTACAAGGCATGATATTGCTTTTGCAGTGGGTAAACTGAGCATGTATATTAGTAATCCTGGTACTTGGTACTGGTAAGCAATTCAGCGGGTACTGAAGTACTTGAAGAAAACCATGGACTATAGATTAACATATACTTGTTATCCTTCAGTGTTGGAAGGTTACACTGATGCAAGCTGGATCAGCAACACTAAAGACAATTCGTCTACAAGTGTTTGGGTATTCCTGCTTGGTGGTGTAATTTCTTGGGCTTCCAAGAAGCAAATTTGCATTCCAGGTTCAACAATGGAATCTAAATTTGTGGCTTTAGCAGCTGCTGGTAAGGAAGCTGAATGGTTGAAAAACTTTCTCCTTGAGATTCCATTGTGGTCTAAACCTATAATACCTATTTCTATCCGCTGTAATAGTGCTGCTACATTGGCAAAGGCTTATAATCAGATGTATAATGGGAAGTCTAGACACTTAGGTGTCAGGCATAACATGATTCGTGAGCTTATCACGAATGAGGTGACATCTATAGAGTTTGTGAGGTCTCAACAAAACTTAGCTGATCACTTAACGAAGGAATGGCTAGAGACTTGGTTATAAAGTCTGCTGAAGGGATGGGATTAAAGTCTAACTAAGTCGCTGAATGCTAGGACACCTAACTCCCTACTAAGGAAATTTGGTAGTTGAGTTCAATGTGGAAAGCTAAACGTTCAGAGGACTGAAGCACATGTATTTACATATCATCCCAAGGATGTGCTTGGAACCTGCTAAAAAGGAGGATGAAGTCTTTACTTCTCAATGGTTAATTTCTTTGAAAAAGTGCTTAGCTGGAGCATGAATAAAGAGAAACCACCTATGTAAATGTTGAGGTTTTGCCGCTTTAAGGAGCATGAACTTTGGCTCTTACAACATTTATGAATTGGATATAGACACATGGCTTGTGTGGTGCCAGAAGTTTCTTATGTGTTTGAAAACTTATGTCTATTTTATCTTCATGTATTCAAATGGGTTGAAGGGTTTAGAACACCCTGATTCTCGAATATTTAAACTTGTAATTTACTAAGATGAAAATCAATCCTCAGGACATTTTCATTTATGCACTTGTTTTGTTTAATGTTCAATTTTTCATGCAAATGAATTGTACTAAATTGGTGAGGATTGTTGGAAATTTAGTGCAATTATGAGAATCGGATCATACTTGGAAATGGGTTTGGAGGTGCGGAGTGTACACCCATCAAGTCATTGATTTTCCCCGACTCTTTTAGTGGTTAGAATTAAATGGGTGGTTACAAACATTTAAGTAGCAGGTTTGACTACATTAAATGTTTTGTAACAACTTTTGCCTATTTAAGTGGCAGATTTGACTGCATTAAATGACCATATATTTAATTTGGACATGTAACAACTAATTCCTAAATTATAGAGGATAATTATGGAATAGATTAATTGGCCATTAATCTCTCATTAATTCCATTGACTAGGTTTTGAGTAAATCCCATATAAATATGGATCACAATTGCATGGAAAAACACAAAGAAAACAAAACCTCATAGAAACGCAATGTTCTTGATTTGTGCCTAAAACAAAAACAACACTTGGTTTTATCCCAAGGAGGTATTCGTGATACCCAGGAATAGGGTCGAATAATCTTCTTTGGAAAGTGATTACGCGACTTCAAGTGATATCTAGTAACCATCTTTGTAATTAGCTAGGATATTGATTGTCTTCACCCTGATATGGGACACATAACACCCACCAATTTATATCAAATAATCAAAATGGCAAGGTACGTTCCCTCATCATCTTTTTCTTACTACTGGGTTATTATTATTTTTGTTGTTAGGCTTCATTGAATATTTTTGTGTATGGGCCTTATGATTCGTATATCTTTAATATTTGGGCTTACCTTTTATAGATCAATAATTAACTCATTAGACCTTATATGATTAAGTGTTTATTTATCCTAGTCGAAAACTTTCCTAAATCGAATAGGAAACTCCTTGCAAGGCAAGCTAAATAATTCTTAGTTTTATATCTAATCCTAATCTAATTACATTGTACACTTAAACCCCTAACCCCTAACCTTTGTTTAAATTTACTCCTAATATATAACAATTTCCACCTTAGGAGTAACCCTTAAACATAATCGATACTCGACATCTTTTCCTCATGCTGAAACCTCAAACTAGGGACCACCTTGTCGACCAGGCATTGTACTTGAGTAATTTCCCTAGATTAGCTTTCTTAGACTCCTTCACTTTCTTCTTTTCAGCAACATTACCCTCTGCACCCTCTTGACCAGGTACTCCGGTTACCATTATGTTTACCCCCACCTTTATACCAAGGTGTACCTTTTCCTGCTCCTTTACCAAGCAGTCCGCGTTTGTCTTTTCTTCAAGTTGCTTGCCCTCCAATCGTCTTTGAGCCACCGCGACATCATCGTTACTAACTCGAAAATCCTCAGCTTCACGATCCCCTTGATCTCCCTGCAGTTCCACCTCAAACCAAACATGTTTTTCCTGTTTGAACATCTGGACCAAGTTGCTTTAATCCAACTTGTTTTAAACCTCTATGTTTTTTACACCAAAAGTCATCACTTTTGCTTCCAATGTATACACACAGTTCCTTTTCCTAATTTTAGTCATCATAACCCGATAACATTTGATCACCTTGATTCTACCCATCTGCATCTTCACAGTATAACCCTCTTTTTTAAGAGTACACAATGAAATCAAACATCTTCTTAACCCTGGAACATCCCTGACATCCTCCAGTATAAAGCTTGATCCATCATGCGACTGTATCTTTACTTTTCCTGTCCCTTTGATAGTGCATGTCCTGTTATCACCTAACTGAACCGAACCACCATCAACAACCTTAAAGTCATACAAGAAACCCCTCTTAAAGACTTCTTACTATATATAATTATAATATAAATCTCTAAATATATAATAATAATCAATAATTATAATTCAATTATAGTATAAGTATTCCAAAAGATTCAAAGAAATTACTTTTATCCAAAGTAAAATCAAAAATCCCCTGGGTCGTTTCCCGACGAGGCGTGAATGGAAAATCGAGTGTCGGTTTGGGAATTATGCTTGAATAATCACAAATTTGGGTTTGGGATTCTAAATCTACTAATAACATGCAAAAACAGATAAATGAAAACTAAAAACGAAAGCAGTTAAAGAAAAACGCAAAAAAAAAGTTAACGGGATCAAATCCCGTGCTTTAAAAAAACTAAATTGAGAAATTTTAACCCTACGAATGCAAATTTATTTTTCCTAGGTCCTAAATGATAAAAGAAAATTTAAAAAAAAAAAAGAATTATATTTTTTTGACTTTTATTTTATTTAATATGATTTAAAAACAGTTTTAATGAAATTAAATGATTAAAAATAGTAAACTACTTATTAAAAATCTGGAAAAAATACAGAAAATACTTTAAGTTATGGAGAATCTATAAAAAATATAAACTGGAACAATGGCTAAAAGAATAAGCTGAATATAAGCTAATAAGTTAATCAGCATAAAACTGGAAATTAGTATAACAATTAAATGTTGCAAATAATAACCTGAAAAGGACCCTATGGTAATTGGTTTGTGTGTGCGTGTGTGAGGTGCTGGCTATCTAAGGGGAAGGTCATGGGTTCGACCCCTGTGTCCTTCCCTTTTGGTAAATATTTTTTTTTCATTTTTCTTTTTAAAAACTTAAAGAACATATAAAAATAAGCATTTAAAAAAACAACTTTTTATAAAAGCCTACATTAAGCTGGCAATAAGCACATTAAGCAGACAGAATGGCTTATTTTAACTTAGTGACTTAATAGGCAAAAACTATTTGGCTTTTTGAGTTGGAATAAGCACTAGGGGAACAAATAAGCTTAAGCAACTGCTAAGCTACGCCTAATAAGCATTAGAGACTAACAATAAGCACAACCAATAAGCTAAAAACTTGACAGACTTGATTTTTACACTTAAATAACTAAATGGCTAAACTGTTAAGCTTTTTAACACACAATAAGCAAGCGTAAAGAGAAATAAGCTAAAATAAGCGAGCTACTATACCTAGTAAGCAAATCTAAGTACAAAATAAGCAAGAAATTAAGCAGAAAGACAAACAAAAAAAAGCAAATAAGCAAGAGGCTAAAACTGGAAAACAGACAGCCTAATAGACACTTTTGGGCTTATTTTTAAGCATACAATCAGAACCTTATGGCCATAAGGCTTATATGAGCTTAAAGATTGTCCTAAGGGCTTCTAAAAACAGCAAATAAAAATGAATTTGAAAATCAAATAAGCCCTAAAAAAGGCTTGTGAAAAGGGCTTCTTACACAGTTTTGGCTTCTTTTTGGTAAACTTGCAGCCTATACTTAAGACTCCTAAAAGCTAACTAAATATTAACATAAGCTTAAACAGATGAAGCATCATACTAAGAAAGCACAAATAAGCTAGAATTAACAAACTTAACTTAGAAAAAACTAAGCTAAAAATAGCAATAAAACATGACAGATTTAACTAATTTTAGCTTTTTTCTTTTGATAGACAAGTTGCAGACACCATTTTTAAAGTCTAAAACTCATTTGAACTTCACTCATGCAATGAAAACAGATGTAACTTATGTTACAATAAGCCTGTGCAATGAGAATCAGAAGCTAAAACAAAATCAAACTCACCTAAAATTGCTTTTGGAAAATGGAAATTAACTATGAAAATGACTCTAGGAGACTTGGACAGATTTTTATCTAAGAAACTTTAAAAGTTTTTCCCAAGGACAACAACTCAAAAACAAATTAAGTATGATGCATTAGAAACTCCATTAGCTCATAAAAATCACACCTCAAATACATTTTGAGGAAAATTCACAAATAAGCAGTTTGAGTTATCTTTGAGGCTAGCAGACTTAGGTTATGACAAAACAAACTTTAAAATTCAACAAAACTAACTTTGGTCATGGAAAACTAAACCTAAGGCTTAATAAGAGCTAATGAAGAATTATTAGAGAACCAAAGACATATTTTACCCATTTTGACCCATTTAAATCCCTTATCCCAAACACTCCCTTAGGACAGATTTTTGCACTTTTAAACTAAAACACATTAAGGTGGGTGTCAAATAAGAACTAGTAAGCATAAAAAAAACACATTAAGCATAATTGATACATAACTAAGCACACAAAAGCCGTAAATAAGCTGGAACCAATTAAGCAGTTTCAAAAAAGAAAATGGACAATTTTTCATAAAAAACCTTAAAACTTGAATTTCATTAAAAAGATTACAATAGCTTAAATTTAAAAGACATAATTTAAAACATAATTCAAGACATAAAATAAAATAAACCTAAACTACCTACTCCTAGTTTTTCTAGTTCTTCTGTCTTCATTCTTTTTATATAAGCTGATGAAGTCCTTTGCCTTCTCTTTCTTGTGTTTGTTGTGTTTTTGCTGTGAGAGAAAACCAAGCACCATCCTGACCCTTGAAATTTCTTGTTCACCAAGCTCACAAATCACAGCCCTTGATTTGGTATAACCAATAAGACTCTAAGGGATTGCCAGTGTGTATTGTTTGTTTATGAAGTGAGGTGAGGTGTGGGGTTAAGATGGTGATAGTTTTGTTTGATGGTGTGATACGTTTATTATCATTATTCTTAAATAGGAAGGGTTTTGTGTTTGTTAGTAGCAGAGATATGAAAGAGAAATGAATAGGGTTACGTTATGTTTATTTAGAGCGGGGGAAAAATGGTTTTTTATATGTAGTTTGGGGGAAATAGGGTAGGGGTTTGGTGGTTTGGCAAAACTAGCCCCTCAACTTGTATAAGGTTATTGCGAGAGTGGTCCTTTGTGGTGACATAACTTTTGTGATTTGGCAAGACAGGCCCTTAAGGGTGTATAGTGGGTTTGCATGGTTGGTCCTTGTGGTGCTAACAGACTTAACACAGTTATGTGTTTTGGGCTTTGGATGGTTATGTTATGACTTGGGCTGAATTTAAGGTTAAGGCCCATTTGGCTTAAAGGCTTATATAAGTCTTCTTTAAATGCACTAATGGGCTGTCCTGGGTCCATAAAAATTGGATGGTGGTTGCGGCGTTGGGCCATTAAGCAATTTCTTCGGTTTCAGACTTTAGTTCTTGGACTCTTGACTTTGTCGGGGTTGACTTTTCGGTTGACTTTTTTTGACTTTGACTTTTTCCGCTCTTTCCAATTTCGTGCTCGGATTTGTCCGTTTTTCTTGATTTTTCGTTCTTTTGTCGGATATCCGTTTCCTGCACAATATAAATGAAAACATACAAATACAAGGTATTTTTGGTACGTTTTTTATCGTTTAAGTCCGGTTTTAATGGAAAATGGTATGTGTAATTAAGCACATACCAGTGTCATATGATAAGACCCACCTAAATCCATTACCAATTCAGTCATCTCATCATTCCCGGCTACTAGGGCTTCTCCAAAGTAGGTGTTACCCTCGTCATCAAAAGAATCAGAATCAGAATCCTGATCACGCTTACCCTTCTTGACGAACCCACTTGACTTCTTCATTGGACAGTCTCTCTTCAGATGACTCATCTGTATGGAAATATTGAAGCACTTGAGTTTACTAGTTCTACCCCTTGACTTTACCACGAACTTCTACCAGAATGAGCTTTACCTGAATGATCTGACCTTCCCTTTACATATAACCCGTCACCAGCTTCTTCCTTTGTGCCTTCAGTTCTTTTCTTCAACTCCTTTGAATTTAGAGTTGCTAAAACATCCTTCATTGTCAAGGATTCCCTCCTATACAACAATTTCTTCACAAAGTTTTTGTAAGATGATGACAATGACGTAAGTAACATAAGTGCCTGATCTTCATCCTCAATCTCGATATCAATATTCGCCAAATGAAGTATCAACTTATTAAACTCATCTATATGATCACCCAGTTTCATACCTGGACTCATATAGTACGTGTATAACTTCTTCTTTTTTCTTTTTTTTTATTTTTTTTTTTTTTTTTTTTTTTTTTTTTTTTTTTTATTTTTTTTTTTTATTCAGTATACGTTGTTTGGCTAAGGACATTAGTCCATATACAGACTAGTCTACTTCGTTAAAATTCCATGCTCAAGAAGATTGTTTCCTTAGTAACTTCCCGGTTTTTTTATATTTATAACCACCTGATCTCCCAAGCATTAAAATAAGTAAATTGTATGCCTTCTTCAACAAAGCAGCATTTTCACCTGCTTCCATGTCCGCGGGTAATGTCTCTAATGCAGCATCACATCCGTGCTGTACCATTAAAGCTTCGCATCTTTATTTGCCATAACCCGAAGTCATTCTTCCCATCGAATTTCTCGATGTCAAACCTAGTTATAGAACTCGTCATTCTTCTTTTACCTTGCTAAAAACCTTGTCAAGTTGTTTCTTAACCAACTTTACTGACAAGTCTCACAAGCCGTGTGTAATATACCCGTTGGTGCTAAAAAATCTTTCTTGCAAATCGAATTAATTAGAAGAACCCTATACTCTCGATCTCGAACAAGCAAACCTGATCGTCGACTTGAAACCCAAGCGAACCACAATCGAAACTTGAACCACAAGAAAAAAAGCGCAACAACAACCTTCAAATTAATTTTGAAGACACAAAAGACGAAACCTTTGTAGTAAACAAGGACAGCGTGAGTTTGTAAATGCCTCAAACTCGTAACCCTTAAATTGTTTTTTCTTTTATTCAAAAACGACAAGAACCTTGCCTTGACCTTTTTCTTATGCGTTAAGTCCATTAATAGGTAATCTACTTACCAAAAACTAGACTTTTAGGTAACGTACTTTGTATATTACCATTCAGACCCATCAAACTTTTAAATGTTGTTCAATGTAGGCAATAACGGGTAAATTTTGGAAGGGTTACCGGCTCAAAACCGACAAGTCATCATTTTTAAATAAATAAATATATTTTTTTCTTTTTTCTTTCTTTATCACAACCCACCACCACCCCTCCTCCCACCACCTTCCTCCTCTACCGCACCTCCTCCACCACCCTCCTCCTACATTGCACCTCCTTCTCCACCACCCTCCTCCTACACTGCACCTCTAATATTTCACAATGCACCATGTTACGGAAGGCATATATTAGTAGGTTCTATGATGCACTTAACAGATTCTATGACCAAAACTTGTTAATATTAGGGGCCTAAAATATCGAGCTCCATTCCTCACCTATACAAGAACTCGATTCGTGCTTTATGTAACGCAAATACATCAGAAGGATTTAAACTCTCAAGAGATGTCTCTCTCTCATAAATCTTCCCTATCCTCCGGTACAAAATGAGGGTTTACTTGGGAGGTCCAAATCTCCATAAAACGAACAATTTGAGTTATATAAAAGCAAGATAACACAATGGTAACATGGCATTCATTTGAGATCATAATGATTTTCACAGTTCTATACATGATTTAGCTTTGTTTTTTGGAATTTTTTCAGACATAGAAGTCTATTCAGGAGAAAAATAAGATGAGTAGGCCTTTTATGCTTGCTGATGTGGCCAATCAAAACGGTTACATTACCTATTTTAACAAGTCATTATAAGTTTGATGGGTCTAAATGGTAATATACAAAGTACGTTACCTAAAAGTGTATTTTTTTGTCAGTAAGTTACCTATTAATGGACTTAACCCTTTTCTTATATATAAAGGAGCCTACAGATATTTTATACCCTTGCCACTTTTTTATTCACGTATGCAAACCAATCTTTAGTATCCATGCAAACTAAATACTTCTTATTGTACCTGTCGTCACCTGCTACTTTTTCTATCTCCTTCACGTGGGTTTTAAAATAATAAAACCTTCTCGACGATCGCTACTCCAACAATGGATTCGAAACCCGAAACCGAACCTCGATACTTCAAACTACTCGAAACCTTGATCTAGCACTCGAAATTCGAAGACCACGACTAACCTGGCTCTCATACTACTTGTTGGACAATTACGACAACTAACTCGAAGTTCGATCACGGAATGCTAGATCGCGAGTTATATCGAGCACAAGTAGCAAGCACGAGAGACTACAAAGGAAACGACCAAATTTGCAAACGTTATACACTGCGTAACAAACATCTTTATTAAATCCTTAATAAAGCTATTTATAACGAGGAAGAATAACAGGAATAACTAGCAATCCCATTATACTCATATTTTAGGGATGAGGGGGTAGAAAACATTTCTTAAATGATACGGAATACCCCTTGCAGGCAGCTAATAATTTCTAGTTTTATGTATAATCCTAATCTAATCACATTGTACACTTAAACCTCTAACCTTTGTTTAAATTTACTTCTAATATATAACACGTATGATTGAATTGAAAACTTTTTTCTCGTCCCCTATATCTTGCAAGCTCATCGGTCAATTTCACATCCGCTTCTTTAGTTTCGTGATTGACCGTGTTAACTTTCTCAACTTCAATGACCAAATTATTATATAATGATTCATCAAAAGCACGTGTTTCCTCAATAGTAGCAGGATGTTGTTCTATTTCTCATCCACCAGTTTTTTTGTGTTTTAGTTTTTTTTTTGTTTAACTAAATACATGATTATATGTTATTAATATTTTTATTGTTATTAATTATTTATGACTTATGATTTATACTTTTATTATTATAATTTAGTGTTTTGTGATATACATATTATTTAAAGTTTTGGAGGTTAATTGTTTTTTAATTTATATTATTGTTATATTGTTTATATTATATTTATATTCATCCTAGTTTATATATTTTCATTAATTAGTTTAATTTATGACAATTTTAAATATTTATTTTTTTGCTATGTTCTATTATATATATATATATATATATATATATTTTATATATATATATATATATATATATATATATAGTAGGGATCCAGTGAGGAAGTAAATTAAAATAAGAAGTGGTGAGAAGTGATTAAAATCACATATTTGAGATGCAACGACTTGCATTAGATGCATTTCTATTCATTTAGATGCATCATTTTGAGTTTCAAAAGTTAATTTGATGTGTAGATGGTGCTAATTGATTTTCATGATTTTGGCACATGCAGAGGAACAAAAAAAGTGAAATCATGGAAATCGCATCCACTAGAAAACGTAAAAGAAACGAACTTCCCTTGTTTTATTTTATTAAAGGCACTACTAGTTTTGCTACATTCACAAACAATCCACAAACATGTGTTGTCTATGTGCGATTAGCTAAATTAAAGAGAAGAGAGAAAAAGTGTATCAAAATACACTAATCAAAGCATCACAACACATGTTTGTGGATGTTTCTTTGTGGATTGTTTGTGAATATAGTAAAACTCAAGGAACCACCGTGTCAACTAATACGTGTAATAAAGTAAACACCAACTCAAAGTATTTACCAATTTTAATAAAATAGACAAACTTCACATTTAACAGATTATGGTGTTTTGTGTGACAGGACATTAGTTCAAAGTTTCGATCCACACTCTTTATGGACAAATAAACATTAATTCAAAGTTTTGATAAGAAAATTAAAAGAAAAAATACCTTCAAACTGAAGATGGTAAGATTAAGGGGGTGTTTGTTTTAACTTTAATAAGGGGCTTATGTAGCTAAAATAAGCTCATTGAGGTCTTCGAATAAGCTAATAAACCTAAGCTTATATAAGGGGGACTTGAGCTTATATAAGCAGTGGCGGATCCAGAAATTCTAAATATGTGTGGCACAATTTTTTTTTTACCTCAAGTTCTAACTTATAAAGAATAAAAAGTACGATAATCACACAACTTATATAGAAGTTAACTAAGTTACCTCGATCGCCCTAAATCAATTTACCCTTTCGATTTTTCATGGATTGAAAGCGCTTCATCATATCTTTATTTTAACATCGACAAATATTTCTTTCTCATGTCTTTTTGCTTTTGCTATGTTTTTCCCCCCACAAATAACAAGAAAAGAACTGAATTACTTAAAAAAGAAGCTGTAACTAATTACTACTAGTACTAAACAAGCCCTCTGTTTATACAAATGATGCATGATTTATTTGTAAAAAAAGTTAATCAAACACATTAATGTGAAAGTAGTCACTAGCATGCATTTCTTATGTCACCGCCCGAAATGTAGGCTACCGTCCAACTCCACTAATTATAATTATAAACAAACATAGTTGCCCGCGCGTTAAATTTTTTTATTTTTTATTTTTTTTTATTTTGTGCGGCTTTATTTTTTCGGTATCGTGTTTAATAAATTGTGAATGCAAGATGCCAAGATGGATAGAAACGAATCTTGTTGTCATCCTGGACAATATGTAAGAAACGATCAACACTAATAATGTTACAATAACAAGCAGGATTACCCGCGCGTTGCTGCGGGACGTTAATTTTTCGCGCGTTGTTGCGGGTCATTGTTATTATTATTATATTTTTTAAATTTTGTGCGGGTTTATTTTTTCGGTCTCATGTTTAATAGTTTGTTTTTTTCTTATATGGCCTTATGTGTTAGGTCTCATGTTTAAAGGTTTCTTTCTTTGATTATATGTTTTTTTTGTGCAGGTTTATTTTTTCGGTCTCATGTTTAATAGTGCGGGTTTATTTTTTCGGTATCATGTTTAATAATTTGTTTTTTTTCCTTATATGAGTTTATGTCTCGCGCGTTGTTGCGGGGCGGTAAAAAAAAATATAATTTTTTTTGTTTTTTTTTTGCGAATTTTTTTTTTGTCTCATGTTTAATAGTTTGTTTTTTTATATGGGCTTATGTGTTGGGCCTCATGTTTAAAGCTTTGTTTTTTTTGCTATATGTGTTTTTTTAAATGACACTGTTTAATGCAATTTAAAGTTGTACGTTTGTGACTATGTCGATTATTTTAAAGTTGAATCGGTACTTTTGTAATATTTTCCCCCTATTTTATGCCAAAAATTAAAAAAAATAAAAATTGGGCCGGCCCAAAGTGGGAGCCCAGGCCCAAACCATTGTACAGTAAAAGCAATTTAAAGTTGTACGTTTGTGACTATGTCGATTATTTTAAAGTTGAATTGGTACTTTTGTAATATTTTTCCCCCTATTTTATGCCAAAAATTAAAAAGAAATAAAATAAAATAAAATTTGGGCGGGCCCAAAGTGGAGCCCAGGCCGAACCATTGTACAGTAGAAGCACTGTAGCTTCTACTGTACAATGTAAAATGTATGTATTATAATAAACGTCAATTGCCCTCAATCCAGTGCGGTTTTCATATAAGAGAGCTAGGACGAATAACGTGTTATTCGTTTGTCACTTAACGCCACTTTATTTCTCTTTATCAATACCTAACGCGAGGTGATTTGTATACCATTTCTTTTTGCCATCCACCACTAGTCCTGCATTAGGGTGTTGTACCGCGTGTATCACTGGGTGTACTTTAGCGGTAGATGGCAAAAAAAAATGACGTACAAATCACCTCCCATAACTAAAACCCTCTTCTAAAAAAAAAATCAATAACACTTATTGAGTCCCACAAAATACCCTACAAAAAATACTTATTCACTCACAAATTAACACAAAAAAATAAATCCAAATAACGATTGTGAAAGGGATGGTGTGGGTGCGAATAACGGACGAATGACTTGAGGGCCGGTGCACTATGGCACGCCATTCGTCTCAATTTTTTCTTATGGCAAGCAAACCACTTGAGCTCACCAAGCTCTCTAAACAGAAAAAGCAAACCACTTGAGCTCACCAAGCTCTCTAAACAGAAAAGATTGTCCTAAACATTGATGGAGTATGAAATATACAATCAACACACACTAGTTCACTACAACTCTTTGATTATGGGTGTTCACCGGGCAGTTCGGTTTGGTTCGGTAGAAGATTTTAACTATCCGTAGCAGGGAGGGTGGCTCATTTTATTATCCGAAACTGATCCGTACTAGACAGATAACCGAACATGCGAGTACTTGAAAAGATCGTTTACCAGTGGTTCGGGTCACAGTTAACCATTCTAAAAAATTAATCGAATAGAATCAGACGAACAATAACATAATTTAGAACGTAATATGTCATTGTAGTAAGATTAAATAACATTGAAGAGAATAGAGTCCTAGTAAAGTTATTTCGTCGCAATAAAACATTCAAATTATAAAACAAAAAAACTAATTCTATTTATTTGACGTTTATAAGTTATGATCATTTTAATCATATGTAATCGATTTTAATCATATGTAATCGATGGACGTTAGTAAATGATCACATGAGGGAAGTAAATATGCGATAAATGATAGAAGTAGTGAAATAATATAATTAATACTTGTATATTTTTTAGGAATGGTTTGTTGAAACATACATGTATATTATAAACGGTTCAGTTTCGTAACTGCGGATAACTAAAAGCGAAAACCGAAATCGAACCGTGATAAGCGGGTTTTCCCGGTTTCGGGTTTTCACGGTTTCAGTATCTTTAGTTATCGGTTTTTTCGGTTTCGGATTAAGCCGATTGGCTCTGTTTGTTAGTTTCTCGGATTTTTTTTAAACATCCATACCTTTAAGATACTAACTATGCTAAACGCTACCAGAAGCTTTAGTCAAAATCTTAGCTACCTGATTCTTAGAATCAAATTTTAGATGACCCCACATGCCTCTTTCTCCTTAACCAAATAAACATTAATATCAAAGTGTCTGGTTTTTCCATGCATTACTTAATTTGCTTCTATCATAATAGCAAAACTATTGTCACAATACAAACTTACAGGTACAACATTATCCACATTCAAATCTTTCAAAACTTTCCAAATGCACATAACTTCACATGTAGCAGATGCCATTGCCTTATACTCAACCTCAGTTGAAGATTTAGCCAATGTAGCATGCTTCTTTCTCTTACACTATACCAAACAACCACTTACAAACACATAATAACTAGTAACAAACCTTCTAGTCATAAGACACTTAGCCCAATCAGAATCACAATATGCAACCACATTAAAACCATTTTGACTCTTAGAAACCTCAACACCATTACCTAGTGCTAGTTTTAAATACTTGAGAACCCTTAGTCAACGTACATTAAAAGGAGATTGCAGAGCAACATGCATATGTTGACTCAAACAATGAAGTCAATATGAAATACTAGGCCTTGTAATAGTTAAATATATCAATTTTCCAACAAGTTTCTAATAACTAGTAATATTTTTTGAATACTCATCAAACTGTGACTCCTTGTGTGTTACACCCCGAAACTGATTTTGAGTATGTTATTTACTAGAATGTCATTGAGTAGGGTTTGAATACCATTTTCATTACTTTGAAAGAGTTATGTGATTGGGTAGTCAAAACCCGGTAGTCTACGATAAGTGATAAATATTAAGTACAATAGTTTTTAGAAGTATGATGTGTCACAATTATGAAGGAAAAAGACTTAAGGGACCTAAGTTTCCAAAGGGAAAAACTCATAACTAACAAATATCTAAAATTATCTCTGGCTTTCTAAAGTCTTCTAGTGGGTGTTGGTGTTGTGTGGGTGACGACACAAACAAGAAAATGAGGGAAAGATCAAGATTTCTATGTGATCAATTAGGGGTGAAGTTGAGGTTGTAGTTCAAGATTATGTCCCTAGCAATGATCCCTCATAAGCAGGTAAGCTTATTATTGATTAATTGAACCAGGGTTTATGTTGAGTAATTGGGTATTACATCATATGATCAAATTATGATCATATGATGATTAAGATGGAAATTGGGTTTGTTCATGGGTTGTATAAACTCTTGTTATTGATTTTGTATTAATATGATAATAGGTCTTAATGATGATTGTTGAATATGATGCAGGGATGATGACGGTGAATTATTAGTAAATTTAGCTTAAATATGAGGTAAGTAATTTGACTATTAGAAGGGGTTATATTTGAGTTTATTGCATTATGTGATATGTGTTATGTAATTTATTGTGTTAAGAGTGAAGAAGGTTTAAGGCTAGTGCGTTTGGAAAAATTGTAGATGAGGCTAGTTGATTAAACTAGCTAGGTTGTGTTATGCCTAGTAGGCATGTTAGTGAAGAGATGTGAAGTACAAAAGATGTTGGAACTAGTTGATAAACTAGCAAAATATGTGGATAGCCTAGTTGTGGAGCTAGGAAGGCATTGTAAAGTTTGTGTGTAAATATAGATGAATGATGGGTTAAGTGTTTATGATGCAAATATGTTTAATTAAAATATAATAACTTGTTATGTCGTTTTACTTACTAAGTATGTTGGTAGAAAAATTACGATATTTAATCTATACATTCTCTTTATGTTTTGGTGATGACAAACATGCAACTTATAACACATAACGTAAAGTGCTTAAGTTACTCGTAATCACTAATCATC
>BQNB010112903.1:0-19962 GCA_026074375.1 Tanacetum coccineum | reverse complement strand
ACTTATTTATCAACTACTGAATATATATTTTCAAGATATGATCGATGAGCTAGGTTTGTTTGATGAAAATATTTTGAGTGTGATAGTGTGGGTTAGTGTATAAATGTACCATATATGTAGTGGTACTGACCAGTGAGTTAGCAGTTGTTGTGAAGTCGATTTCCAGAAGCTTAGCTGGTGGCAACTATATTAATAGTACTACTATTATCCACTCGCTTTTTAATTCCTACTACTACGTGGGGTTTTATTTAATAATTATTGGTCCTATACTTTTTTTAATAAATCCAAATACAGTATTGGGACCTCTGAATTATGTTTCACTGGTGCAAAATGATTAGGGGTTTGTTTAGCGAAATAGGCTGGGGCTGAGGCTGAGGCTGAGGCTGAGGCTGGAGCTGAGGTTTTATTTAATAATTATATGTCCTATACTTTTTGTTTATTATGTTTAATAAATCCAAATACAGTATTGGGACCTCTCAATTATGTTCCACCGGTGTAAAATGATTAGGTCAGGTAATAGTCATCTTTTGGTTTTGATATGAAGAAAGAAAAATGGTTCATTTATTATACGTTTTCTTTAAGGCTGCTCATTACGGTTCGGTCGACCGACTCAGTCGACCTCGGTCGCTGTCGGTCGCCGCCGTAGTGGTTGATCGGTCGAGCATCCGGTCGCCGAAGACTGAGAACTATTTTAATCGCCCAGACAACAACGGTCGTGGGAAGAAAAAACACTAAAATTTCTGCCATTTTTGTTTTCATATTAAAAAAAACTTTTTAATTTTTAAAATTTAAATAATTTAACACTATAAATACCCACTCATTTCAACATTTTTATCACCCATTCAAACAACAATTCTCTCTACACACATTCAAACCACTAATCTACACAATGTCTTTCGATCTATTTTTTATACCTCTTCAGACGATGAAGATGAAGTTAATAGCGAGTTTGCTGTGTTTACGGAGGCATGTCAAGCAGCTTATGAAGCGTCAAAGCTGAAAGTCCATCGAACCCCAGTAGAAAGGGATCATTACGGTGCTCATGATCATTTAGTAATCGCGTACTTCTCCGAACACCCACAGTATGACGAAGCAACATTCCGTGAACGTTTCAGGATGAGCCGAAGACTATTCACAAAAATTGTTTCAGAAGTAACCGATGCTTCTCATTTTTTCAAGAAAGATATGATTGTAAAGGACAACGTAGTATTTCAGCATTGATGAAGTGTACTTCCGCAATTCGTCAAATGGCATACGGAGCCGTTCCTGATTCTCTTGACGAATATCTGCAAATGGGTGCGACAACAGCTCGTGATTCTCTCCAAATCTTTTGTAAAGTCATCATGAATTTATATGGTGAAGAGTTTTTGCGAAAGCCGACATATATTGACATTGAAAAACTCTATGCTTATCACAATGAAAAGCATGGGTTTCCTGAGATGTTAGGAAGCATTGATTGTACAGATTAACCGTGGGCGAATTGCCTGGTTGCATTCAAAGCTCAATTTTCTAAGAGTGATCACGGGCCAGATCCATTCATTTTATTGGAAGCGATAGCTTCCAATGATTTATGGATTTGGCATGCGTTCTTTGGTGTGTCCGGGATGAATAACGACGTGAACGTTTTACGTCAATCCCCTATTTTCAATGATCTCAAATCAGGGAGAGCACCGGATGTTCCATTCGTGGTTAACAACGTGCCTTATAAAAGAGGATATTATCTTACTGACGGGATATATCCGCAATGGTCCGTTCTTATTAAATCAATTAAAAATCCGGGTACGAATGATCATAAACGAATATTGTATAAGACAAAGCACAAAGCAGCAAGGAAAGATGTGGAACGAGATTTTGGTGTATTAAAGCAGAAGTGGAAGATAATTAAATATCCGGCTCGAGGGTTGACGCAAAGTAGACTATCGGATATAATGTACACATGCATCATATTACATAATATGATAATTCATGACAACGGTAATGCGATATGTCTCATTTTTTTCCAGAGGAACAACACCGTGATGATGATCCCATAAGAACACATGCAGAATCGATGCAAGTTACTCAAGAAATAATCGACAGAACGACTCATTTAAGTCTAAAAGCCGATTTAGTGGAACACATTTGGAATAATGCAAATTAAATAGCTGAAAAACTTTATTATTGTAATGTTTTAATTTTATTTGAATTATTATGTAATGTTTTTTATTATTAATGTAATGTTTTTTTATTATTAATGAAATTTAAATTTGATGTTAAAAAAAAATGAAGGTCGCCTTATAGTGACAAAAGGTCGCATGTAGGTCGTCGGAGAGAGAAAGCTGATATAGTCCCGGAAAGTGTAGGTCTGGACCTTCAACGATAGTGGGCAGCCTAAATGAATAAAGATTAATATACTTATTTCTCAAATTTTTTTTAAATAATTATTACAGTAATATTTTACCTCATCTAACCCCATTAATATATTGTTTGACCATTTCAAAACATTCATTTTTATTGGCTTTCCATTTATTAAAATAAACCAAAAACTGTTCACCTTCATACCTTGGTAAGCAACATTTTGACCTAATTTTGATTGTTGATGCTTAGTGGATTTCATAAAACCCATTTTATATTGTTATTGTTTTCAGCTTTTTACTGCTTATTTCAGCTATTTTAGGTTTTTTTTTTCTGCTAATTCGAGCTATTTTAGGGCTTTTTATAGGTTTTTGTGTTTCATAAAACTCTTATATTTTTATGTTATTTCAGGGCTGATTTCAGTTTTTCACTGCTTATTTGAGCTTTTTAAGTGCTTATTTGAGCTTTTTAAGTGTGTTTGGGTGTTTGAAAAGGATGTGTTTTAGTGCTGAAATGGGATTGTTTGGGTGCTGAAATGGGTGTATTTTAGTGCTGAATTGAGTGCTGAAATGGGTGTGTTTAAGTGCTTATTTGAGTGCGCTGAATTGATTGCTGAATTTTGTGCTGAATTTTTAGGTTGTTTTCAAACGATTTTGATTCTTGTTATTGTTGCTATGATTTTTAATGTTATATAGGTATTGTTTTTAAGCTTTTTAAGTTATTGTTGTATTCTTTATTAGTTTTTTCAGTATGTTTCATGGCTAATTTGACGATGTGTTATTTGAGCTATTCTAGGTGTAGTTAATGTGTTTTTTAAAGCTTTTCTTTTTGTGCTGATTTGAGCTATTTGTTTATAGGTTTTATAGTGTTGTTTTCAGTTTTTTTTGTGCCTATTTGAGCTATTTGGGCATTGAAATGGGTGTCTTTTAGTGCTGAAATGATTCATGGAATGGGTGTGTTTGAAAATTATCATGATCAACATTAGGTAGTTTTTAAACAGTTATAATTGAGTGCTGAAATGATTTATGTGCGCTAATTGTGTTGATCACTATCTTTATATGTAAAATAAAAGCAAGTGTTTGGGGTTATGCGTTTCTTTAGTTATATGTGCTTTGGCTCTAGCAATGTTGCTGACACCTGTGATAACTTTTGATTTACAGCTTGTTAAGGAGCTGTTTGACCTAATCGAGGAACAAAGTACTGAAGGAGGTGAAGCTTTATGCCCAAAATTTAATCCCTACTTGTCGAAAATCTTGAAATTTCAAAACCCTTTAGCCAAAATTAAAAAATGTCAGATCACATACCTTTCGAGATCCAATCAGAAATCATAAAAAGGCTTCCTGTCAAATCACTAATTCAATTCCGATCCGTTTCGAAACAATGGAAGTGTTATATCGATAGCCCAAAATTCATAATAAAATACCATGTCAATCACACAAACCACTTTTTCATCTACTTGTAAAGTACAATTTAGATACCGTCCAAACATATACTTCCATTATTGATAACAATACTTTCCCCCAACAAAAGAAACCGTTAACCGCCCCGGAGTCACATAGATTTTTTAGAAAAACAATCGCACTCGGTTCCGGTGACGGGTTGTTAGGTTTTTTTGGTTTTTATGGAAACGTGTATTCAAAAACTAGGATGGTTGTTATATGCGAATCCAGCTATTAGGTAATCTGTTGGGATTGTTGTTATCTCTATATCCGGGGTTTAAGTACGTATATTGTTGTTTTGGCGGTTTGTCCTAAGATTGTGACCTTTTGTCTTGTTAAGATTTAAGGTTTGCTATATTAAAATTAGTATGTTGGAGGTTGAAGTTTTTACTTTATGTATCACGCTTTTGGAAATATGTTTATAATAGTCGAGCCTTTTTATCGTGGGATTTTGAAGATGTTTCTTAATTTATAATATCAGGGCTGGTATTGTTTCCGATGTTAAGGGACCCTGTTTTTGTATCGGGTTATCTATTTCCGTGCTCATGGTTTTAATTTTGTTAATCATGTTAGGTCTAATTTAATTATTTCGTTTGATTTGAAGAGTGAGAAGTTTGGTGAAGTATGTCTTCCGGAGAGACTAGTACATGCACCTGAACTAGAAGTGATGATGGTGAATGAGTCGCTTGGTTTTCTTGAGTATTATTTTGAGGGTGAGATGTCGGTTTGTGGTGTATGGACGAGGAAAGATAGTGCTAATAAATCGTTTACTAAGATATATACGGTTAAGGTTGAGGGTAAGTGGGTGTTCGATAAGGTATTAGGATTTAGGAACAATGGGCGTCGTAAGAGTTGTAAGGGAAATTGGATGTTGATAATTATGTAAGTACTGAAAGCTTGATTCGGTGAGCTTTTCTCCCCCGACCACAAGACAGTGTTACGCTCTGCTGTATCCATTTCAACTTCTCCATGGTAGTCATGGCATTCGTTGAGAATCATCACATCTCTTTGCTGTGTTGAAGCAATGTATTTGATGGTCTTAGATGTTTGATGGGTTTTAGGATTATACAGGAGTACTAATTCGTTGGTTATGTAATCTCTTAAAGTATCTTATATTTTCGTTATGTTGACATCTAGTGCTGATGTGTAGCTTTTCCTTCGGTTAATGCTATGTATTGATGCAAATATTTCTACTCAAGTTATCTGAATAACTGTTCTTGTGTTTTCTGTAAAACAACTGTTTTTGTGAATGAATGGGGTATGAATGGTCATTTTGAAACCGGGTCAGAATGGCCAGTTTAAAAACAGAGTCAAACGGGTCTTCTCTGGCCAGGTCAATCCTATCTTTTTCCCCATTTTAGTCCCCATCATTTCTTCATTTCTCTTGTCATTCCATTATGATTTCTCAGTTTCAACCATTCCTTTCATATAGAGCACCACCGGTTGATACTGATATAGCAACTAAGCTGAACTTATATAACTTTCATGTGTTATCATTTGATCGTGGTTCTTCTTGGACCAGATTTCAATTACTATTCCGAATGCTCGATGTCAGTTGAGAACTATAGAAAATTACATGAGCTTTAACAGAATACGCATCAAACATAGAATAGCACCACCTATGTCTTACATAATATGATTTTTCTTGCGGTCTGGGACGTATCGGTGCACGTGAAGATAGACTGAAATCAGTTGTCCTCCTCAATATACAGCAAAGGCAATTTCATGTTGCAATTCGACAGTGTGTCACCTGATATGACGCGTTGTCGTTTTGAACTTTTTGGGTCAGAATGGCCAGTTTAAAACAGAGTCAAACGGGTCTTCTCTGGCCAGGTCAATCCTATCTTTTTCCCCATTTTAATCCCCCATCTTTTCTTCATTTCTCTTGTCATTCCATTATGATTTCTCAGTTTCAACCATTCCTTTCATAAAGAGCACCACCGGTTGATACTGATATAGCAACTAAGCTGAACTTATATAACTTTCATGTGTTGTTATCATTTGATCGTGGTTCTTCTTGGACCAGATTTCAATTACTATTCCGAATGCTCGATGTCAGTTGAGAACTATAGAAAATTACATGAGCTTTAACACAATACGCATCAAACTTAGAATAACACCACCTATGTCTTTATATAATATGATTTTTCTTGCGGTCTGAGACGTTTAATGCACACGTGAAGATAGACTAAAATCAGTTGTCCTCTTCAATAAACAGCAAAGGCAATTTCATGTTGTAATTCGACAGTGTCTCCTGATATAACGCGTTGTCGTTTTGAACTTTTTGTGTTTAGCGTAAGATTTATGACACTCATTATACTTATTGTAGTTCTATTGCATAGCCTTAGATCTTAATGCTTGTGGTCTGGTTAGTCCCGAAAGTACGACACATAAGTCATAACTGAAGTTTCTCGTACTAGGAAGCACAATGTGATGAGCCACTTATAATTGATAGTTAAAAGTTATATGACATACTACTAATTTGTTAACAGGTCAGCAAATTCATTCAAACATTGTAAAGATTAAAAATATGGCTTAATCACACACAAAGATTAAACTGCAATGCCAAATCCGTTAAGTTATAATAATAATGTTTAAAAAATTTTAATTATCAACATTGGGTAGTTTTTAAGTCAGTTATACTAATCCGTGTTAATAGTTTATGTGCGCTAATTGTGTTGATCACTATCTTTTTTATGTAAAATAAACACAAGTGTTGGGGTTATGCGTTTCTTCAGTTATATGTGCTTGGCTCTCTAAATGTTACTAAAACTTGTGGTTACTTTTGATTTACAGCTTGTTAGGAACAAACCACCAAAGGAGGTGAAGCTTTAGGCTCGAAATTTAATCACTGCTTGTCGAAAATCTCCAAAGTTCAAAACCCTTAAGCCAAAAAAAAATGTCTGATCTAATACCTTTCGAGATCCAGTTAGAAATCATAAAAAGGCTTCCTGTCAAATCACTTATTCAATTCTGATCCGTTTCCAAACAATGGAAGTCTTTTATCGACAACCCGAAATTAATACAAAACTACCATATTAATCATACAAACCCCCGGCATCTACTTGTAAGTAACGAGTTGGATACTGTCCAAACCTATACTTCCATTATTGATAACAATACTTTCCCCCAACAAAAGTTTCCCTTAACCGCCCCGGAGTCACTTAGCTTATTGAGAAACGCATTAACACTCAGTTCCGTTAACGGGTTGTTATGTTTTTGCGGTTTTTAAGGAGACGTAGATTCAAAAACTAAGATGGCTGTTATATGGAATCCTAGTGTTAGGAAATCTGTTGGTATTCTTATCCCTAAAGCGGGGTATAAGCATACTATTGTTGGTTTTGGGGTTTGTCCTTATACTAGTGACCCTAAGCTTGTTAAGATTAGTGTTTCTTATAAAATACATAGTATGTGGGAGGTTGATGTTTTTACGTTAAGTACACGTGTTTGGAAAACTGTGTATACAGGTGCGCCTTTTAAATTTTGTGATTTGACGTGGCTTCATGTTTTTGTAAACGGGGTTATCTATTTCAGTGCTTCTGATTTTAAGATTTGAAGAGTGAGAAGTTTGATGAAGTATGTCTTCCGAGGAGATTAGTACATACACGTGTTCTAGATGTGGCGAAGGTGAATGAGTCGCTTGGTTTACTTGAGTATTATAAAGAGGGTGACATGAGGGTTTGTGGTGTGTGGACGAGAAACGATGATGCTAATAAGACGTTTAGTAAGATATATACTGTTAAGGTTGTGGGGTCGTTTTTAAGTAGGGTATTAGAGTTTAGAAGCAACGGTGAAGTTGTAATGCAACTGGATGATGAAAATAATCATGACATGAGTATAGAATTGAAGTTTATGAACCCTTGTCTGGGATTATTAGTGGTGTTGGGATCAATGGAAACCAAGGTATATTCTCCGCGAGGTCGTACACGGAGACTCTACTTTTGCTTGATCAGTCAGATTCTATCATTCATTAACAAGGATAATGGTGCATATTGCAAGGTGTCGAGATCAAGCTCTAGGTATTACATCAGTCTTTCTTATTCTATTATTCACCAAAGGGCTTGTGTCGATGAAGGTGGTTTTTGGGACAGTAGATTAAATAGTATCTTACTGTTGTCATGCAATTCACAAAAGGAAATTGTTCTTGTATATGGTGGCATATTGGTGTTTGCAGCTGTTTACTTTATATGTTTTTTTTGCTTCATTTGTTTGTTTGTTCAAATATTTGAAACATTTATATGTTATTAAAGCAAGCCAAACTTATGATCATCGAGTTAAGACCAATAGCTAAAACCTGTTGAGCCGAAGTCCTCATAGCCATACACATGCTTCTTTATTAGATGTGCTTTGATTGTGACCCGTGTTTGGAAGATTGTGATACGTGCATGAAGACTATGTCTTCGTGAAAGATTTACAACCTTGACAGTTACTCCACTATTCCACATGCACTTAAATCAACTGATACATGATGTCCATGTTCTACACTTTACTTTCACGTATTAGTTTTGCATCTTAAATTTAGGATAGTGGGTACATGTTTCTTTTCTATATAATGTAATGTAGATAGTGCAGAAAAATTATAAAAGTTAGAGTCTAGTTTCTCTAATTTTCGTGGATTCTTGCCCGCTCAAAGGGCCTTATCCCTCTCGTATCTTATCTAGTTATTGGGAGATTGACCATCTTTAATCGGTATTTTAACAGATTGTCTAAGAATTATGGGGTTCCTGTAATTGCACGCGCATCAGCAATTCAGCATATGGCCAGATCAAAGTCAAAGAACATGATTCAGTAAAGATTAGGATACACTGTTCACAATCTCTGTTGTTGATTGATGTTGATTAGCGCTTTGTCCAGTAAAGAACATGAGTAGCTTTTGAACAATTGTTGCTCTCCTACGTCATGGCAACCACTTTGGCTTTATATTTCTGTAAGTTTTTGGTGTTTCACTTGTTTGTTAGCTTAAGTTGAAACCAAATAACTCTTGCTATTGTTGGGAGGTGATGTGGGTCACTTAAGTCCTTTTCTTTCTTTCTCCTTCCATTCCATTTGTTGCCCACACCTTTCCTATGGCCTGATTTCGTGCGTCTGTCTCCCCTGACCACAAGATAGTGGTGGTATCCATTTCAACTTACTACCAACCAGCTCATACCCAAATCCCTGGTCTTAGGATGATACAGGAATACTAATTTGTTGGTATCTTATCTTTCGTTATGTAGACATTTAATGTTGATGTGTAGCTTTACCAGGTCAGAACTGTCTTCCAAAAAATCAAGCGAAACGGGTCTTCTCTGGTCAGGTCGATCTTGCCTTTGACCCCATTTTGACCCCCTTCCTTTTCCCCCTGTCATTCCATTCTGATGTCGCATTTTCACCCATTCCTTTCTTATAGAGCACCAGTTAGTATAATTTTACTAGTGTAGCATCATACAACAAATGATAGTGATATTTATTCGAATAGCATAGCACAGAATTTTTAGTTTTTAATTATCTAAAAAATTCATCGGGGGCAGCAGAAAGGTTGATGTCACAAGAAGAAAGGGGGGAATAGTGATCGGGAATAGCGGTTAACTAAAGTATAGGCAAAAATGGATATGGACAGTATATGATTATTTGTTTGTCACCTAACTAAAAAACTGGTGGTAAACATGCAAGTTGCAGACTCGCATCCTGCAAGGAAATTCGTCGGTTCTCTTGATCAGGAGTGAAGTACATGTAATTGTATGTACTCATGTAAGGAACGCATTATCTTCTAAATTCAGTCATATTTGGCTTTTTAGTTTGAACCAAATGTCGAGCAATGGACCTTTCCGTTTAGGCAATAGTTTCCGAATGGACTTATATCTTCCGACTGATGAAGTAATATTAATGATTAAGCAACAGATGTATCCCACATAATTGTCATAAGGTTGAAATTGGGCAAGATCAGCTGCTATATCAGTTTTCAGAGTCAACAATGGAGAAAGTGTTGATAAGTTTGGATCATCTTTGTGCTTTATCCAAGATCCTTCAAACTACTGGCAAATGGTTATATGTAGGTCTGAATCTTTCACCTTGATACACCTTTAAACATGCTTGTGATTCGTAGTCAAAAGTTGTACTAAAATTACCGACCTTCTTCATAGGCATCGGACTGTTTCGTGGAATCAAAACACTAAATACATCTTTAAGTGCCTCTCTACACCAAGTGACGTGCACGAGCCAAGTCACAAACATAGTTACTACCACTTGACTTTGCATCCACAACGCTTTCAGGTATACAACACTGTACTACTTTGATGTTGATGTAAACAAGACAGAAAGCGGTAATTTTTCTTTTCTTTTCTTGAAGATGTTATCAAGTACTGATGTCACTAGAAACCACTTCTTCACAGCTATGTTAGGCCTTAGCTTATTAGGTTTTAGTTGTTGTCAGCACTAAGTATTTGGTTAAGGAAAACAACCTTTAACAAATGAGTTTATTAAAAGAAAAGTTCAACGAGTTATGTAAAACATGTAAACAAAGATGTTAAATCATATAGATATCGACATGCATGTGTGTTAACATCCTATATATACCTAGTACACTCCATAACATTGTCCTACACATGAACAATATACATAACAAACAATAAAACTTGTTTTACAATGGCAGGGCAAATGATGAAGATTTTTTGTGTTCTTGTTTTACTAAGATAAAGCCATGTCAAGACTACTTGATGCAAGCGTGTATTACTTTATGACGTTCTTGTTAGTTCTAATAGCTTCTGTTAGACAATAACGTTATGCAAACGATCAGTATGACTTTCTTACCAGAGTCTTGTTGCGATGCTTTCGAAAATCTCAGGATACAACGACCAACGACCATTGACCACCAGATAACTTGTTATTGTCTGAAGGAAGCTATTTAAACTAACAAGAAAAGTGATCCCGAACGCGCCCTCCTTGATCTTCCAGAGAGGCGTAAAGTAAAAATACCATACACGATCAGTATCGCTGCACCAAGTATGTTACATCTATAACCTTCTTTTGTTTTCATATGGGCGTTAGCAATTTCTTGTCATCATGTTTAAATGGTAACAATTCTATTTTTTTTCTTCTTAATGGGACATATGTATATGATATTATGATAGTTGTTTATTGTATTTGCTTTGTCTTTTGTTAATTTTTTTTTGCAATTGATGATTTCAGGTCGCATTTGAAAAGGGTTTCAAGTACACTCATCAAGTCACTGAACCTTCGTGACTCTAATAGGGAGTTCTACTCTTTAGTGAGTAAACTCTGAGACACTTTATAAAAGAGTAGCTCATCAGAAAGATTTGATCTTGTTGCCACAATTTGATATTAATATGAACTTATAGCTATTGAGCTAAAACATGATCTTGATGTCACATAAGCTGATTTATCACAAACTACAAAGCCCAAAAGTGGTGGCTAAAATGGGCCATAAACTAAGGGCCCGTTTGGTTTGTAGATGGGTTTATGATTAGGATTAGGATTTGGATTTGAATTTGGTTTAGGATTTAGATTTAAATTTAATGTATGAGAAAGAAAATAATATTTAATGATATATTATAAATAAAAATATGAATTAATATCAAAATATATAATATAAAGTATAAGAAAAGAAATAATGAATGGTTGAAGATTTGTGAGGTCTCACAAAAAAGGAATCAAGTCAGAAATGTAGTGTGGAGGGTCGGGGATTATGCATGCCCACATTTTCTGATTTAAGCCAACGTCAACACCTAACATTATCATACCAAACATGGGTTTTTGCTTCAAGTCCTAATTTTAAAAGAAAAAGAGGCATACCAAACGCCTCATAAGTTGGCTATGTGTGTTGATCGATTTGGTTATCGGGTTATTCGTTCGGTTAAATTTTTTTTTGGTCAACCTGAAAACCGAACCGAACCGAACTAGATTTCAACCCAACCGAACCGAATAAACCGAAAAAATCGAGAATCGAACCGAGAACCGAATTTGAATTTGGTTTGGTTTTTAGGTTGACCCGAATAACCCGAATTACACTATTTATTTAAAAAAAGAAAAAAAATACATAGATATTTAACAAAAATGATTATTTCAAAAATAGAAGGTGTTTTTTTATGTTCGGTTCGGTTTTGACAAATTCGGTTCGGTTATTAGTTCGGTTCGGTTATTTTCGGCTTGGTTCAGTTTCGGTTTTCGGTTTATTCGGATTTTTCGGTTTTTCTGCTCACCCCTTTAGTTGGCAAATCCATTCAAACATTATTATTTGTAGACACTTAAAAATGTTCCTTCAAGTTAGGGGTGTTGATCGGTTCGGTTATCGGGTTGTTCTGTTAATTCGGCGCGGTTAATTTTTTTTTGCTTAACCCGAAAATCGAACCGAACCGAACTAGATTTCAACCGAACCGAACCGAAAACCGAAATTCTTTTTGGGGTCAACCCGAAAACCGAACCGAATCGAAAATGAAAATTAAAAAAAATAATAATTACATAGATATTTAGCCAAAAAAAGTTATTTCAAGCAAGTATTTTTTTTATACATGAATAAATAAATAAAATATATATTTATATAACTTCGGTTTTCGGTTCGGTTTT
Source organism: Tanacetum coccineum (assembly GCA_026074375.1). Classification (NCBI taxonomy): domain Eukaryota; kingdom Viridiplantae; phylum Streptophyta; class Magnoliopsida; order Asterales; family Asteraceae; genus Tanacetum; species Tanacetum coccineum. The sequence goes on along the minus strand of BQNB010112903.1, from coordinate 7,627 downwards.
CGGTTCGGTTTTCGAATCTGATCGCCAAACCCATATCCAACCCGTAAACCGTATTTGTAGTTCGGTTTTGGCAAATTCGGTTCGATTCTTAGTTCAGTTCGGTTTCGGTTTCCGGTTTATTCGGTTATTTCAGTTTTTTTGCTTACCCCTACTTCAAGGATAGTTGCTAATGTAATTGTATAAAATTTTGAAATAAATTTGTGATGCAAGTATTATAAGATATTTGATTGCCGCTAAAGAAAAAAGTTTAGAAAAAGTTATGCACACTTTTAGTCTTAGCTTTTGTTATATGCATGTATTCCCACTTTGAAAAATAAGGATATTTATGATTAAGCCATTTTCATGAATGTATGATGTATCAAAAAAAATTTATATAATTTGAGCTCCGTCTCAAAATTATAATCACCGTTTTTAATTTTGTAATTTTTTTTCTAGGTACAATAATTTTGGGATATAGTAACTATCTAGAGCTCTGGGTGTCGGGTATTATATGGTTGGTTGGTGCCCTGTAATGGCGACGTATAACGCCAGCCCACGGCAATTGTCTTCGCGCCGTGAACAACTGGCGTTATTCATTTTTTTTTTGTGTTTTATTGTGTTAAATGTGAATCGGTGGGTGTCTTATAACTTGAGTGATGGAAGGATAATGTTTTTTTTGGCTAAGTTATAGATTCTCTGCTATAGAGGAAAAATGCTTATGTGGCATCATTTTTTGTTATAACACGAGCCGTATGGCTCAATGACACCTTCTCCTCTTAGAGCACTGGGTGTGCATGGTTATTGTGTATGGTGTCATCTAATAACACTAGTTGATGGCACCAGCCTGACACTCATCTTGTGTCATAAGGGTTCGCGCCGTCAGAACCAACCCACTTCATACATTTCTTCTTTTCTTTTTTTAGTTTGTGTTTTATTAAGTTATTTGTGACTCGGAGGTGTTTTATTACACCAAAAGTGAAAAAATATGTTTTTGTATTAAGTTATAAGTTTTGAGTTATACAATTAATAGTATACGTTTCCTTTTTGGATGTCCTAGTTTAATTGTTCACTAATAAAAATAGATTGGACGTTTGATCAATTTACTACAGTATATTACTTTTGTTTGAAATTAATATTACAAATTATAAAAAAGATTTTTATTAATTAATTAAGGGTAACATTATCATTCTGCTATAAGGTAAGAAATAAAAAGCTGTAATAAATGCATTTTTTTGTAAACTGTGTGTTTTTTTTTAAAAAGGAATGTATCACAAGCTCTATGCCATCAAGGCTATTATTAGGGGTTGTTTGTTTGATGGTCGTAGAATGAAACAATGAAATCATACCGTCATTTACTTGTTTGGTTGATTGTGGGTCCCATTTTCTGGTATCAAGTAATCAAACGAAACCCATAGACTCATAGAACCCAAGTTAGACTGGTTTCACTTGGTTTCTCTTTTTATTACTATTATTTATCTTCTCTTGCTCTCTCATCTCACACCCAAAATAAAGATGCCTTTTTTTTCCTTTCATTTTTTCTTAATTTCAACCTCAAGTTCTATCAACTCAAACAACTATTATTTTGCAAGTTCTATGTATGAAAGTATCTATCATAGTTGAATCGTTTCTAATCATTTGATAGATTTGGACTTGTACCCAATGTCGGTTGACGGCAGTGTGTTCATAGTCACAGGAATAAGATTTTGGAGAAGATGGCTTTTTTCAAAAGAAAATTCATGAAATCATTCGAATGACAAGTGTTGATATATTTGACTTTCAACTTCAATAACGAAAGGGACTTTTGGAGTTCGTGTCTACTGTTTTTAATAATAAAGAAACATATATGTCATTTTTTTGGTAAGGTTTTGTAGAAGAAATATAACATGAACTGATTGAGGAAGGTTTATGCATTTTAGAAGATGAAGTATGATACCCACAATTATTAAACCAAACAACATTGTTTATAGAAATATCAAAATCTATACTCATTCACATTCCACCCACCAATCAAAGCAGGCGCGAAGCCAGGATTTCATGTTAAGGGGGCGGATATAATATTTTAAAATGATAACGACATAATTCCAACCAATTTATCAAAGCATGAAAATCTTGAGAAATAAATGAAGAGCCAAATGCCTAATAAATTAAAGAAACACTTGTTTACACTACTAATAAAAAGCTTGACACAACAACCCGATTGATTTTATAATTTACCAATAAATAACGGGTGGACATTGTATAAGAGTGAATACATGGTTTAGTGACGATAATATATGTCACATCTGAAGCTCCTTTGGATCAGTTGGTCCATTAACAAGCAAAAAGACCAGAATTTTTATGCTTCCATTTTAGAATAGTAGCTATCCAAACATAGAAAAGCAAAAGTGCATTAATCAGCAATAACAAGTACATGGAAGCCTTAATCAATTTTGGTAAGAATTTCACCATTAACAAGTAGCAAAGACCAGAATTTTTATAGTTCCATTTTAGAATAGTAAAGCTATCCAAACACACAATGACACAAAGAAGCCACCTCTTAAGTGCAAAAAAACAAGTACATGAAAATCTTAATCAATCTTGGTAAGAATTTCAATGACGATTAGCTAGCATTTCGCCTTAAATGTTTGTCTCATGAACCGACCTGCACATAACAAAAAAATATTCGAGATATTAGAACACACACTTAATGCTAATGATAAATAAGAAATTAAACAAAAAACAAGTTACATTACCTCGCGTTTTTTCATTTGGACACGTCTTTGCGTTTTGATAGGGGGCGAGTATTATTATTTTTAAGATTTTGGGCTTTTGGATTATATTATAGTGGATTTCTTGGGCTAGTTGGGGGAGACCTAGCACCCACTAGTCCCCCCATTGCGTCCGCCACTGAATCAAAGTCATATCCATTGTTTATAGTGTTTGAAAGCTGTTAGCTTTTGTCCGACTATTTGTTAAAAAAAGGGTAAATATCTGGGAAACTTTTTACCCGCGCATGCATGCCTAATTTACCTCATCTGACCCCATTAATTTATTGTTTGACCATTTCAAAACGTTCATTTTTTTAATTTCCATTTACTATTCTTTTTTTTTCGTGTCTTTGTGACGCAGTACGTGTTGATATAGGATAAGTATTTGGAAAGTATTTTAGTTACGTTAGTAGTCTTTATCTAATTAGGATTATATTTATCTTTTATTTAGTAATTATCTTTTAATTGGGTAAATATTATCTTTACCTTATTAGAGTCCTAATAGGTTTAGTATTAGTTTCTTATAAATATGGGTTCTGTTTAGAGTCTGTCAAATGTTATGTTTTATTCATATTGAATTAATGAAAAGAGTCTGGGAAGAGTTTTCTCAAGTCTTGTGTTTTATCCTCGTCAGGTAAACGATATTACCCCCTTTGCTTGATAATACGTTAATTATTGACGTCCGGCAATACGTGTATCAAAATTGCCTACATCTGTAGTATCACGCTACATCAGTTAGTAATCAGAGCCCAAACACGATTCAATTGGAGGACCGCTTCTACTTCAAATCGTGATTGATCAGATTATTTGGTTTGATTTTCACATTGCAAATTCATCTAGTTTTAAGGTTGATTGTATTCTGTATTGAGACTCAATAATGGCTGGTGACGATGTTAATAACGATCCAGTTGAGCAGCTCGAAAATTCGTTTAAACGGCTTGAGGAAACAGTCCAGAAGTCTTTGCAACAGATAACTCAAACCATAGCAGGTCTAACGACACATGAGAATGAAGATCAACTAGTTTTTGGTGTTCCACGATGACCGAACAGGGGTCGCGGGAATGGTCGACCTCAAAGGCAACCTTTTCAGCAACAGAATTATGGCGGTGAAGATTCTGACGTTGAGAACGAGTATGAAGATGAACGGGAAGTCAGGGGAATGCGTTTTGGTCACAGGGGTGCTGCTAATTTTGATTACCGTCAACGAGCCAAAGATGTCCCGACTTTCCACGGTTCAATGAATGTGGAAGATTTCTTGGATTGGATGAGTGAATTGGATACCTTTTTCAAGTTCTATGAAATTCCTATGGATAATCGAGTTAATCTAGTTGCATATAAACTAAAGGGTGGTGCACAATCATGGTGGAAGAACTTGCAAACTGTACGGGAGCGACAAGGGAAACTTCCCATCGTTAGTTGGGAAAGAATGGAACGAGAATTACGTAGGAGGTTCCTTCCACCCAATCATGATCAGATATTGTTTAATCTTCTTCAAAATTGTGCTCAAGGAAATCGTTCTGTGGAAGTATACACCGCTGAATTTCATCGTTTGTCATCAAGGAATGATTTGTCAGAAACCGAGTCTCAACAAGTGACACGGTATATCAATGGATTACGTCCAGAAATCCAAGATAGAATCTCTCTTGTTCCTGTATACACGTTGGACGACGCTTATAATCTCGCGATTAGGGCTGAGAATCAACTTGCAAAGAATAACCGCTCAACTTTATTTCCTTCTACAAACAGAAACAAGTTTGTGTCAAACGCTGGACAATCAACATCCAAACCAGAAGGCAGTGAGTATGTTCAGAAATTGTCTACTTTGGGCACGGGAAAACCTACTGGTACACTTGTCAGCAAGTCTACAAGTACAAACTCGTATGTACGACCCGAGAAGTCTTCAAGTACAAACCCGTATGCACGACCTATAATCGGGAAGTGTTTCAAGTGTGGGGCACCAGGTCATTGTTCAAGTGAATGTAGGGCAATTGGTGGGAAGATTAATTTTACCATTAGGGAAGACGATTACGATGAAGGAGAAAAGGAAAGGTTTGATGAAGAAATTAAAACTGACGTATGCCACCCGGCAGATGAGTTAGATGGTAACTTGTATGCTGATGATGAATATTCTTCGAGGTTGTGTGTCATTCGTCGTATCATGCTAGCTCCTAAACTAGTTGAGAAATCTCAGCGACATAACCTCTTTCGAACACGATGTGTTATCCATCAAAGGGTCTTTGATGTTGTTATTGATGGTGACAGCCATGAAAATTTTATCACGCAAGATATTGTCCATCAGTTAAAATTACCCACCGAAAAACATCCATTACCGTATAATCTTGGGAAGTTCAACGTTACCGAATGTTGTCGTATTTCATTTTCCATTGGAAAATACAAGGACGAGATGTTATTCGATGTTGTTGACATGGATGCTTGTCACATTATTCTTGGGAAACCATGGGTGTACGATCTTAACGCAATTTACAACATTGAAGAAAACACTTATAAGTTTAAACATAATGGTGGTAGGTTTATTCTAGTGCCATTGATGGAATGCAACCATGTTTCAGAACCAAAGGGGAAGAATTCATTCATCATGAGATATCAAGACTTTGAGGAAGAACGAGAAGATGAATTCTTAGTCAACTCGACTATTACAACAACAATGATACAAGATGAAACAACGAATAAGATCTCCAAAAATCTGAAATCGCTAGAAGAAGTCTCACAGGCTCTTATTCCAGACGAACTACAACCAATATTATCTCCAACGCAAGATATTCCACTGCTGAATTTTTCAGGTCATGACATTGAAAAAGAGCACATGGTTCAGAATATGGAGGTTATACACGGTGTCAAGAAACAACATGTTGAGTTCAACTGTGAAGAAGATGATGTGTTCGAGTTTCAACAAGATGTTCTATTCGTTCTAGGTGGAAACTCGAGGACGAGTTTTTTTCAAGAAGGGGAGAATGACGCAGTACGTGTTGGTATAGGATAAGTATTTGGAAAGTATTTTAGTTGCGTTAGTAGTCTTTATCTAATTAGGATTATATTTATCTTTTATTTAGTAATTATCTTTTAATTGGGTAAATATTATCTTTACCTTATTAGAGTCCTAATAGGTTTAGTATTAGTTTCTTATAAATAGGGGTTCTGTTTAGAGTCTGTCATATGTTATGTTTTGTTCATATTGAATTAATGAAAAGAGTCTGAGAAGAGTTTTCTCAAGTCTTGTGTTTTATCCTCGTCAGGTAAACGATATTACCCCCTTTGTTTGATAATACGTTAATTATTGACGTCCGGCAATACGTGTATCAAAATTGCCTACATCTGTAGTATCACGCTACATCACTTTGATTATGTAAATTTCATGTAAAGCTTACATTTGACGACATCTAAGTAAAGCACGGTCCGAAAATCAGACCGACAGATGAAAGCCGGATTAAAATGAAAATCGATTTGACCCGAAAAACCAGATTTAGGGTTGGACTGAAATGTTCGATTCATGTGTTGATCGGTCTGATCAAACAAAGCATAATGTCCAATAGTGCGTAAGACTTAACAAGACCGGACCGGACCGAATAGCGAAAATGAAAAAAAAGACGGACCGAAGACCGAACCCAAATAAATTTGGTTCGATTCAGTCGATCAAGTTTGTTGGTTTAATCCGATCCACGATCTATAATGCTTAACCCGTAAAACCTCCAAAACTCGGAAATCATCCACGATTCTTAACTATATTATCACAAAAAGTTCAGAACTCTTTTAATATTTTCACCTTATCATTAAAACAAATACAGATAACCAAAAGTTAAAGCAAAGTAATTTCTTGACATTCTGTATTTTTACACCTTCTTTAACATTCTCTCACAATCTAATTATTCTTAATACTCGACATGTTTGTTTCAACTTTAAACTAGATTAAGATATCCATGTAAGACGTTACAAACCTTAAACCTATAAATTAACGAGTGCGGCGTTCAAAGATGGTGATTTATTGACATATACATGAGCTCGACTCGAGAATATTATGTTTGGGTCGATAGCTCGACGAGTCTTTATGAGGGAACAATGAGCTAGGCTCGAGAGTGGTTGAATTAGCTTGTACTTGGGTAGAAAAACTAGAATTATTTATGATGGTGTGTTTTTTAAAGCAATTAAAAACTATATATATTATAGAAGATAGAAATTGAATTTAGCTTGAATTCGATTTTAAAAAGAGAAATGTTACAACCAAAAGGAGTTTAAAAAATAATTTTCATAAAATGATGTGGCATGATGATTTGTACATCATTCCCCAATTAGAAAATGAAAGATAAATAACGTGAATCTAATTATTGCATGCCACATAATTTTATAGAATTTTTTTTGTAAGCTCTTTGTGGTTGTAGCATTTTTCTTTTAGAAACTTGATACAATCATAAATAAGTGTACATTCAGAATTATTTATGATGGTGTGTTTTTTAAAGCAATTAAAATTAATAATTATATATAAGATAGGAATTGAATTTAGCTTGAATTCGATTTTAAAAACTTGATACATTCAGAAATAAGTGTACACAATTAATGTATTCACATATAAGTAGGGGTGTTGATCGGTTCGGTTATTGGGTTATTCGGTTTATTCGGTTCAATTAGTTCGGTTACATTTTTTTTCAAACCGAAAATCGAACTGAACTAGAATTCAACCGAACAGAACCGAAAAAACCGAGAACCGAACCAAAAATAAAATTTGAATTTGGTTTGGTTTTTGGGTTGACCCGAATAGCCCGAATTACACTATTTATTAAAAAAAATACATAGATATTTAGCAAAAAAAATTATTTCAAAAATAAAAAGTGTTTTTTTTATATATTATTGATCTTTTTATATATAAAAAAATATTGTATATTTATATA
>BQNB010112902.1:3739-22054 GCA_026074375.1 Tanacetum coccineum | reverse complement strand
GTTTAACATGTAAAGTATGTGTGTACATGCATGACACGCCCCATGCACGATTCACGAACATATAAACATATAATATGCCTTGTGTGGCGCTAACATGAATTAAACATGATTAAACTTCAAGCTAAGGTTTAAACATTTCATAGAAACATACAAATAAGAACCAAGGTGATCATGGGTTTGTTTTTGTTAAACGCATAATCTCTATACGTAAACTTCTTGGGTAAGCGAAACCACTTGGCTTGGGAACGTGTACAATGGCTATTTAAACGAATGCATAGGATTAATAATGGTTAATAAGCATAAACGAGAGCTAAACGAAATTAGTTGAAACCCTAGTATCAAACTAATCAATCAAATGCATAAGTTCGGGTTACTTTGGGCTTGGCAGCCCATTAAGAGAGCCCAACAGACCCAACAAACCACATAGTGGGGTCCACAGCTTATCTATAAGCTTCACAAGCTTATTCTGAAGCCTAATGTACTTATCTAACATGCATGGACCTTAAATTGTCATGAGGAAACCAACCGGACCCTTAACGGGCTTATTAGCCCATTTAGAGGTGCAAAAAAATCGGTTAAAACCGGTTTCCAGTTTTTAGAAAACCGGTTTTAAAATAACCGGTTTTTCTAATAACCAGTTTCGGTTTTTTTGGTTTGTCCAAAATCGGTTTTTTTGGGTAATAAATGTTCGGAATCGGTTTTTTTCGGTAATAAATTTTCGTTATCGGTTTTTTACCAGTTCGTTTTTTTTCGGTTATAAATGTTCGGAATCGGTTTTTATACCGGTTCGGTTTTTTTCGGAATTTAAAACTTCGAACATTTATTTAATAAACTTGTTAATTATCAAACATTTAATTAAACAATACACCGGAAACATACTAAACAAATACAATCATAACTTTTTATTTGCACCGGAAACATACTAAAAAAATACAACCATAACTTTTATTTAAACAATACAATTATACAACTAAAAATATATAAATACTAATACATTTCGAGCTTCGGCATGGCCATCACCCGAAAACATATTAGTGTACTCAAGTATGTCGAGCTTCGGCATTGCCATCACCCGTTATACTCAATCCATTAAATCTTCCAAAAAATCTTCTACATCTACGTGTTCAATATCTAAGTCTTCAAACTCACCTTCATCTAATTCGGTATTCGGAGGTGATATCCCTAAATCAACTTCTTCTCTTGCTATAGTTTCTTCAACGTCTTCTAATATCGGACCTTCCAACGATGTTTCATGTTGTACCCTATCTACTCCGTCCAAATAATCTTTCAAACATACACATACTTCCACGGATTCGGGGGTTAGTCTTGACCTTCTTTCCGATATAATTCTACCGCTAATAGAAAAGGCCGATTCGGAAGCTACCGTCGAAGCTTGGACCGTTAATAAGTCACGAGCCATAGCGGATAAAATTGGAAATTGGATTTCCCTTTCTTTCCACCAAGCCAAAATGTCAAAGTTTGTAAACTCTTCGGGCCTTAAAGTTATTAAAAAGTTTGTAGCCATATATTGTCCCAACTCGCTTGTTGGGGCCGATGTTCGTTGACGCTTTGTAGCGTCTTCAAATAAACTATTATAAAGGTTTATATTAATGTCACTTGCCATTCGGGACGATCCGGCCCGCATTTGATCAACAATTGGGTTTTGTATTTGACCATATTTTGTTGCATAAATTCCAAATAATTTTTTAAAGTTATCGTTAAATATAAAAATTTGGGAGTTTATATAGTTGGGGTCGGGGTTGTCAGCGTCTAACCCAAAGGATAAGTCTAAATTGTTCATTATTCTTGTTATTAAAAGTTCTACGCCTCCAACATTTAAACATGGATTAAGTGCGGCGGAACAAGTAAAAACCAAAGGTAAATTAGCAAAATATTTTACAAATTTCTTTTTTATAACTTTAACCATTCTTCTAAACATTTGACTAGGTGAGGTTTTTAATTCGTCTAATTTTTCCGTCATAGCATAAATTTGATTTAAAACTAATGAGCTAGTTGGGTAATAAACACCCGATAATATAGTTGTTGCCACTTTAAAAACTTGTAAAAAAATAGTTAAATCATTTAGTAAATCCCAATCTTGGTCGCTTATCGAAACGGACTTATTTCTATTAACAAGTGTTTCATTAAAAGCGTTTAAAGTCTCACGTTGTCGTAATATATTTTCAAACATCATGCAAGTAGAATTCCACCTAGTATTATTATCATAGCAAGGTCCTAGGGGTTCTTCACCACATTGTTTACGAAAACGTCTATAGTTCATTTGTCGTTCGTTACTCGAACTATATATAGTTACTAATAAACCCCTAAATTTCATCCTTAAACTATCACATATTTTTAATGCCGCTTGCACGGATAAATTTATAACATGAGCAACACAACGGGAATGAAAAAAAAGACCATCTAAAACGGGTTTTATACGTAATTTTAACAAATCCATAGCTCTAGTATTATTGGATGCATTATCTAGTGAAATCGTAAAAACTTTATCATCTAAATTATATTCAATTAAAGTGTCATGTAAATTTTTAAAATTTTTCTTAAATTAGATCCCGTATGAGGATAACCAATTAGTTTTAAAGCCAATTTGCTCCGTTTCATTAATAACCAAGATTCCGGGATTAAACCAATGTGCCGTATAACGGCTAAATAAGAATTTGCCGTACAATGTGGAGCGGTCCAAGTATTCCGTAGTCTATAGAAAACACCATATTTATAATCACGAAAAACCAATCAAATATTATCTTTTTTTAGCCGTTTCCCATAATTTTAAAGCATCACTTCTATGAGTATGTAAGACATACATGTTGGATTCCGCGGTTGTAGCCTCCTTTTGATGATTCGTAAGCTTGCGTTGTCGAACTGTGGTTGAATGAAAGCGACTTGTTGACATGACAAACTTCGTAAAATCAAGTAGAACCGCATATCATATCAACTATAAATATACTTGACCCAGCCGCACAATAGTACTTGTGACGTATCATTTCGCTAACCGCATTACAACCAGACTCTTATGTGTCCGGATGTGTAGAGTTGGACCCGGGGTTATTAAATTTATACATTTCTTGCAACGCGCCTTTTCACCCCATCGATCATAATTACACATATCGTAAATTAGACCAAACATCGCCTTTTCTCGCTTCGTTGTTAATTAGCACCACATATCATTTGTGTAAAATTTTTCGAGCATGACTAGTAGAAACGGAGATTGTGGACGCCTTTTGGTTGTGATTGTGAGTTTTCCATTATAGCTGGGATTTGAGAAATTAGAGTATATATATCACGATTAGAGAGAAAAAGAGAGATTAGTGAGTGTTTTTGATGTGTTTTCAACCCCAACCCATTACATGTATTTATAGTACTAAACCATGCCATAAAATCATCAAAAAACAAAAAAAAAACACAAAAAACTTAAATAAAACGGCTAGTAGCCGTTATTTTTTTATTTTTTTTTGTTTAACCGGTTTAAAGAACCGTGTAAATGTGTTTTTTAAAAAAACGGCTATACTTTTTCTGCTTAGTTTGATCTTAACATTTGACCGGTTTTTTTAACGGGTTTTAAACCGGTTTTATTAAAACCTGGTTGTTTTTTAAATTTATAACGGATCATAGTTTGACTTATATTTTGAACTGGTTTTTTTAACCGGGTTTGTTAAAAACCGGTTAAAACACCGGTTTTTTTTTTTATATTATAAAACTTACTTGACGGGTATAAAAAAAATAAATTTATAAAAATTAATAAAATAAAAAAAAAAAAAAACCGCGTTTGAAAAACGGTTTTTAAATAAAAACGGGTTTAAAACCGGTTATAAACCGGTAAAAAAACGGGTATGGGGAAACCCGAATAACCGGTCTAACCGGTTCGGTTATATTTAACGAAATGGTTAGAAAAAACGGTTTTTTTTAAATAACGCGTTTCGGTTTTTTTTCCGACCCGGGTTTTTTAAAAAAACCGGTTTCGGGTTTTTTTTCGACCGGTTTTTTAAAAAACCGGTTTTGAATTTGCATCTCTAGTTATATATACTCGAAAATTTGCTTTTAATTTCTAATTTAAGTGAATTTTTGGTATTATAATGGTTATTGGTTATCACAGGGTTTAAAATGACAAAGTGATTAAGACGAATTTTTAAGTTGACGAGACGGGGTGATCAATTTTAGATTAAGAATCATGAAACTTAACCATACAAAGGCTAGAGATTTGGATTAATTTTTTGTGACCTCTGAGTTGATCGGGTTCATTTTTTAAGATTGAATTGGCATTTTACGAAGGCATGAACTTATTTTTATCTTGAAGTCGAAATTTAGTCATTCATAGTTGGTTGGATGCATGATGTTCAATGATAACTTGCTCGGGCTTAAGAATTTAGATGAAATCTTAGATTATTTAGTTTCCAACAGTCAGGGCCGGGTGGATGGTTGAAGACCTGGTTAACTATCACTTACAAGGACTGATACATTGTAGCGTTCTCAGAGTCATACGCAAAAGGCGTTAGTTTGATATCTTAAAGGGTGATGAAGGTCTCTTACTTTTTGCTTGATAAGTATTGAGTTTCTCTAACTATTTTTCCCAACATTAGTTGCAAGCTTAAGTAACTAGTACGGGGAATTATACTTCAGTTTCAAGTTGGTTTATCGGTTTACTCTTCAGTGGTTACTTTAAATACCTACATAACGTGTGGTAAAATGAATAGCCAGAGAGTGGTTGTGAGTAGAGATTTGATCAGCGTCGATCTATCATAGAGATAGATCTGAGCTTAATTTATTCTTCACACAAGTTCTTAAGTTATTGATGCGGTCTTAGGTTTTGCTGATTACTGATGTGTCAAAACCTGCAAGGGGAAAGGAAGTAGATTCACCCTTGAGTCTTGCCCTTCTTTTTGTCTTGAATTCTTTAAGAAGCATCTTTCTTGAAGTTTTTTAAAGATTAGGTCATGCCGGGAAGACAAATGTCATAACCGCAGAGAATATCAGCGCTTTAACTTGTGGCTTTTGGGTGTATTTCTTCAGACACATGGGGGAAGTGATATCTTGAGAACTTTAGTATGCATTATTTGGATTTTCTATAGGGAAGTGTTGTTAGAGAAGAATTATTCAAGCACGAGAGAGATAAGTTGCTCATCCATATATTGTTACCCCAAACGATCAATCACTAAGTTATTCTTAAAACTGCAGTATATTTAGATGTGGTTTCCTACCAATTCCACTGGTTGCACATAATCTATTTAAACTTGTAAAGAAAGTTTTAAAAACTGCTCAAGAGAGGCAATTGCTAGTTTAGGGGGTAAGCTTTGAAAGCTTCTAAATATTATGATATACGGCTCATGAATTAGGGGGGGTAAGCTAATTCAGATGCTTTCCTTAAACCAGAAGTGTACGGGTTATTTAGTTGTTGCCTATTTCAGTATTTCTCCCTACATAGTACTACAAAGAAGGATTCATTTTGGTGTGCAGACTTGACAGTCCAACACCACAAAAGACGTCATCTGAATTGGAAGCTTCATGAAGTTCTTGTTTTAGTTCATTATGTACTTGTTAGGAAAATATTGTAAGTAATTATGTATATCGTCCCGTGGGGGAAGATTGTTAGGAATTCACTTTACGTGACGACATTTACGGAATTACCATTTTTTACCATATCCACACACAGGGACTAGTATAGTCAATATAGGATTCTTATGTAATGTGTGGTAGTATAAATACCTCTCTATTGGCTTCCATAGAGTGTTGAGTCTTTTGTATCTTCCACATTTTATCAAGTTTACTTTCTCTCTACTCTCTCTCACTAAAATGGCTATCATGTGGTTTGACTCACCAAGACCACCGGATCACTTAGTTTACTTGGTTTCTTACTATTGGTATCAAGAGCCTTGGACGTGATTTGACTGAGTTCTAGTGTTTGTTTTTGTCTTTTTGGTTTGTTTTTTTAACGTACGCAACTTTTTCTTTTCTCTTGTATTAGAGCTTCTTTTGTATACTAAGTAGATTCATTTATTTCATAGGTAAATTTGATCTAGTTTCTTTGGATTATTGGTGTTTTTTGCTTTGGATCAATGAAAAAAGTCATTTGTCGTTCGTCTTTTGTTTCATAAAAAACCTTATAAAGTACATCTTGATTTTGATAATTTTAAGCTTATAAAATCCTAAAAGGTTTTCATTTTAATGGTACCTATAGGTTTAAGAATACTAGTTGTACAAGAAATTTTGGGAAAAAACAATCAAAAAGGTGTCTTTTTGCGTTTTAAAGATTTTGACTTTCGTCCGTGTATTGCACGAATTTGCAGATTATAGCTCTCTTTGAATTTGCAATTTTTTGAGTATCCGAATTTGCAATTTTCTGTATTACACGAAAATTCGCAAACTTTGCTTCAATTGCACCCGATTTGGCAGACTTCAGAAGCACACAAATTTGCAATTTCTAGTTGATTCCAAATTCGCAATTCACTTTAGTACCCGAATTTACAACTTGCTTCAGGATCCGAATTTGCAGTTTCTCTTAAGGACACGAATTTGCAGTTTCTCTTAAGGACACGAATTTGCAGTTTTTCTCTTAAGGACACGAATTTGCAGTTTCTCTTAAGGACACGAATTTGCAGTCTTTCTTAAGGACACAAATTTGCAGTTTTTTCTTAAGGACACGAATTTGCAGTCTCTCTTAAGGACACGAATTTGCAGTTTTTCTTAAGGATACGAATTTGCATTTTTATCTTAAGGACACGAATTTGTAGTTTTACTTAAGGACACGAATTTGCAATTTCACTTAATCAAACGAATTTGCAACACAAACTTTAAACTCAAATTGCATTATCAAAATTATACGGTTTATTTATTTGGCTTGTAAAATCCCGTGAAACACTTACATGTTTATTCCGGTTTTGTTATGAATTGTAAAATCAGTGTAATTTCATGAATTAAAACACAAAAGTCAATACCCTCAAACACAATTTCTTTCTACCACCGATCGATCATACAGTAATCTTTTTTATACCACTTTATTAATGACGACTCTTGCTGATAAGTCACTTCTCTCGGGTGGTGACAATAAATCACTGATGCTTGAAAAACACTTGTATGACTTGTGGAAAAGCATAATGGAACTTTATATGATGAATAGACTTCATGGTAGAATGATTCTTGCTTCTGTTGAAAAATGTCCGCTTGTTTGGCCAACAATTACAGTGGATGGTGTAACCAGACCAAAGGAATATACTGAATTAACTCCCGCAGAAACCATTCAAGCTGATTGTGACATCAAAGCAATAAACATCATTCTACAAGGCCTTCCAACTGAAATTTATGCTCTTGTTAGTCAACATCGTGTAGCCAAGGATATTTGGGAGAAAATTAAATTGCTCATGCAAGGAACGTCGTTAACAAAGCAAGAACGAGAGTGCAAGTTGTACGATGAATTTGATAAATTTACATACAAGAAAGGAGAGTCGTTACACGAGTACTACTTGAGATTTACTTTGCTACTCAATGATATGAATATTTACAAGATGCCACTGGAGCAATTTCAAGTCAATACCAAGTTTCTGAATACTCTTCCTGCTGAATGGAGCAAATTCGTTACTGATGTTAAGTTGGTCAAAGATTTGCATACTACTAATGTTGATCAGATTCATGCTCACTTGGAACAACATGAACGACATGCAAATGAAGTTCGATTGATGCATGAACGCAACTCCGATCCTCTTGCTTTAGTTGCATCTCACCAAATGACACAGTCTCCTTATCAATCTCATCAGCACTCTTACCAGAACTCTCAACATCAACAATTTGTTTCACCTTATCAATCTTCACAGTATGGATCACCTTTTGAATCTCAACAATATTCAGTCAATCAATCATCAACACCTCATTTAATCACTTATCCTCCCAACAATTATCAAACCTCAGCTCACCACAATGTTTATTCTCCATCATCATCCATCCCTCAAATTGAATACTCTCCCACAGTCAACCAACAATCTAAATTTTCCTAATTATACCCAGGTCTAACTATTCCAGTTTTCAAGCATGGTGATGATCCAATTAATGCTATCAATCATGTGATGTCATTCTTGTCTGCTGTAGTCACTTCCTGCTATCCTACTACCAACAACCGGCTGAGGAACTCGTCAAACCCAAGACAACAAGCCACCATTAATGATGAAAGAGTAACCATACTACCAGTTCAGGGAAGATAAATTTCTTATGTTGCGGATACTATAAGAACTTTCACTCCAGGAGCAAGTGGGAGTAACTCGGGGAAATAGAGGATTGTTACTTGTTACCACTGCAAATGGGAAGGACATCTCCCACATCCAAACAACCGTCCTCCGTTTCGCGCGGATCCGTATAACCACCACCGTCCTTATTCCCGCCATACTGCGGTCCCCCACGATTAAGGAACTTTCACTCTCAGGTGGCTCTCCCTGTGGATAATAATACTCGGGGAAATAACGAGGATTGTACATGTTACAACTGCAAAGGGGAAGGGACACATGTCCAAAACAAGCACTAAACCAAGGAGAAATAATGGCGATGATTCATGGTTTAAGGATCAAACGTTTTGTTGGTCAAGCTCAAGAAAAGCGGTCAAATTTATACATTGAAGAGGAAACTAGCATTTTTGGCCGGATATAGGAATTCAAAAGGTCAAGACCACCAGACTGTCATTACTCACTATGCTGCTTATCAAGCTATGATTTGGATGATATGACCTCTGATTGTGATGACTAACACTGCCAAAGTTGCTCTCATGGCGAAATTTAATCTCTATGGTTAGATGCTCTTCGATGGGTACCAATCATGATAATTGTGAATAATCATATAAATTAATCAAGTGGGTGTGCAGGTGATGCCGTCTTCTGAACAGTCGAATGTTGTGAACCATTTAGAGACTGAAATAACTAGTGATAGCAATATCATTCCTTCTTCTCAGTATCTGATTGAATCTCGATTCACATGGGTTAAGTTCTTAAGGTCAAAAGATGAAGCTCCATATTTCATAATCAAGTTTCTCAAGATGATCCAAATGCGGCTTAAAGTGATTGTCTAAAGAATCAGAACAGATAATGGAACTGAATTTGTTAATCAAACTTTGCGTGAATATTATGAGAAGATTGGCATCTCTCATGAAACATCTGTTGC
Source organism: Tanacetum coccineum (assembly GCA_026074375.1). Taxonomy (NCBI): domain Eukaryota; kingdom Viridiplantae; phylum Streptophyta; class Magnoliopsida; order Asterales; family Asteraceae; genus Tanacetum; species Tanacetum coccineum. Next base: position 12,904 of record BQNB010112902.1, on the reverse strand, counting down.
TCGCTCTCCACAGCAAAATGGTGTCATTGAAAGACGTAATCGTACGCTAATTGAAGCTGCCCTCACAATGTTAATTTACACAAAAGCTCCGTTATTCCTATGGGCAGAAGCAGTTGCTACAACATGTTACACCCAAAATCGTTCCATTATACGTCTTCGACACGGCAAAACACCATATAAGCTTTTACATGACAAACCTCTTGACTGATCATTTTTCCATGTATTTGGTGCACTTTGCTATCCGACACATGATAGTGAGAACTTGGGTAAGTTACAACCAAAAGCTGATATTGGTATCTTCATTAGTTATGCACCCACAAAGAAAGCATTTCGAATTTACAACCGACGTACCAGATGAATCATTGAAACAATTCATGTATACTTTGATGAGCTGACTGCGATGGCTTTTAAACATAGCAGTTCAGGACCCGCACTTCATGAAATGACTCCTGCAACAATCAGTTCAGGACTCGTGCCAAACCCTCCTCCTTCAACACCGTTTATACCACCATCAAGAACTAACTGGGATATTTTGTTTCAACCAATGTTTGATGAATTACTCACTCCTCCACCTAGTGTTAATCACCCAGCCCCTGAATTTATTGCTCTAATTGCTGAAGTAGTTGCTCTAGTACCCGCTGTATCAATCGGTTCACCTTCCTCAACAATAGTTAACCAAGATGCACCATCACCAAGTAACTCTCAAACAACACCTGAAACTCAACCTCCAGTCATTCCTAACAATGTTGAAGAAGAAAATTATGATATTGAAGTTGCACATATAGGTACTGATCCGTACTTTGGTATCCCAATTCCAGAAATCTCTTCTGATCAATCTTCATCGTCGGATTCTATTCATACAATTGTACATCCCGATCACCAAATTTCTAAACACAATAGCAAATGGACTAAGGATCACCCACTTTAAAATATAATCGGTAAACTTGATAGACTAGTATCCACAAGGCTGCAATTACATGAGCAAGCTCTTTTCTGCTACTACGATGCTTTCTTCACTACTGTTGAACCCAAGACGTATAAAGATGCTTTGACTCAATCCTGCTGGATCGAAGCAATGCAAGAAGAGCTCAATGAATTCGAACGCCTTGAAGTATGGGAGCTCGTACCCCGACCAGATAAAGTTATGGTTATTACTTTGAAGTGGATCTACAAAGTAAAGTTAGATGAACTGGGAGGTATTCTAAAGAACAAGGCTCGATTAGTGGCTCGTGGTTACCATCAAGAAGAGGGTATTAATTTTGAAGATTCTTTTGCTCCCGTTGCAAGATTAGAGGCTATAAGGATTTTTATCACGTTTGTCGCTCATATGAACATGGTCGTCTACCAAATGGATGTCAAGACTGCGTTTCTGAATGGTAATTTGCGGGAAGAGGTTTATGTTAGCCAGCCGGATGGTTTTGTGGATCCAGATAACCTCAATCACGTGTACAAGCTAAAGAAAGCTCTTTATGGGTTGAAACAAGCTCCACATGCGTGGCATGACATGTTGTCTTCGTTCCTGATATCCCAAGACTTCTCCAAAGGCTTAGTGGATCCTACTATGTTCATCCGTAAGGAAGGCAAAGAAATACTTCTAGAACAAGTATATGTCGATGATATTATCTTTGCTGCATCTACACCTAAACTTTGTGACCTATTTGCTAAAATCATGTGTTCAAAATTTAAGATGTCAATGATGGGCAAAATCTCATTTTTCTTAGGATTACAAATTTTTCAAAATCCCAGAGGCATCTTTATTAACCAGTCAAAATATGCCCTTGAATCTTTAAAGAAATACAGTTTTGATTCTTGTGACCTAGTGGATACTCCCATGGTGGAGAAATCCAAACTGGATGAGGATAAAGAAGGGAAAGCCGTTGATCCATCACACTATCGTGGTATGATTGACACCCTCCTTTATCTTACAGCCAGTAGATCTGACCTACAATTTGCTATATGCATGTGTGCTCGGTATCAGGCTTAGCCTACCAAAAAGCACTTACATGTAGTCAAAAGGATCTTTCGATATCTAAAAGGAACCGTTAATCGGGGACTATGGTATCTGAAGGATTCTTTAATTGCACTAACAGCATTTGCAGATGCGGATCATGCTGGTTGTCAAGATACAAGACATAGCACATCTGGTAGTATGTAATTCTTGGGAGATAGACTTGTTAGCTGGTCATCAAAAAGGCAGAAAAGCGCTGCGATATCCACTACGGAAGCTAAATATATTGCTATGTCGGGATGTTGTGCTCAAATTCTTTGGATGAGATCACAGCTTACCGACTATGGCCTTGGATTCAATAACATTCCAATGTACTGTGATAACAAAAGCGTTATTGCCTTAAGCTGTAACAATGTTCAACATTCCAGGTCGAAGCATATAGACATCAGATTTCACTTTATCAAGGAGCATGTTGAGAATGGGGTGATTGAACTTTTCTTTGTCAATACGAAGTATCAACTGGCAGACATCTTCACAAAATCCCTCACAAGAGAATGAATTGAATTTCTTATCAACAAGTTAGGAATGCGGAGTTTTACGCCAGAAACTCTAAAACAATTGGCAGATGAAGTTGATTAATAGTGGTGGTACCTATTCAAATATCATGTATCATATGTATATATATATCCATAAAAACCAAAAAGATTTTTCCTTTTCAATTTTTTTTATAAAAACAAGATACAAAAATATAAAATCTTCAAAACCAAATAAAAAATTAAAAAATGGGAAAATATAAAAAGCGGTAATAATGGCATGTCTTCTGAAAATCGATAACATTTACAGTCTTAGAAATGTCATTCAATAATGATACGAGGCTGTAAATGAAGTTCGAGCAGAAGTTCACATGTTTTCAAAACATGCCAAATGGCTTGCTATTCTTTCAGATAGCAACCCGGTCTTCATCTTAAAGGCAAGTATTTAAAAAAGAAAACTTGACCTCATAACGGGAATTTATTCTCGGGCATGGTCTACTTTATGACCATGCAAAGGCTTGTGATTACTTTGCATCACAACCCGTGCTTCCTATATTCCATGAGTGTACGTGTTAGTGCGCTTATGTGTGAAAATAAGAGAAATCTTATTTACAATTGGTGTTTGTTTTTCATGAATAAAAACACTACTTCTTTAGAAAATGTTTTTTCACGGACATTTGACTTCTCAAACAACCGGGTCATTGTTTGAGGGGGAGAAAATGTCAAATATCTTCTTTAGAATATCATTTGTTAAAAGTAATAAAGGTTTTTAAACAATAACGGAATATCATTATTAAAGAAAGTTAATTAAGTTTAGCTTTTGTGTGCCTTTCATGTTATTTGTTTATGCCTTGAGTGAGAATATGTGCATGATTAAGTTGTTAGGTATATTAGTTAAACATATAGGGACTAAATGTGCCATTGTTCTAACTTGTGTATGCTTATACAACTTAATATCAAAAAGGCTAAAGATATGAAAGTTTAGGGGGCGAATGTGCCACAAACCAAAAATGGTTTATATCACAAACACCCCATACGGGTTTAAACACACACACACTAACACTTATCACTTCTTTTTTCTCCTCCCTAACCCTAAATCGAATCGCCAACACCTTAATCTCCATTTCTAATCCATCTCGTGTTCAAGGTATAACTAAGATTATGTTCACTACACCTTAATGAACTCACATCTCTAGTTAATCACCTTTTTTTGAAGATTTGATTAAGAAAACCCTAAAATTTCAAATTAGGGTTCTAAAAAAATAAATCTTGATAAAAACGTTTATTGATTGGGGGTTTATGTTCTATTTAGGGTGTATAACACTCGTCTTTAACAGTTTTACATGGGGATAATTATGTGGTTGATTATGGTTGATTTTTGGTTTCGAATTTGTGTGTTCTTGAGAATGAGTGTAAAATGTTTGTGGGTTTTGCTTGGAATAGATTTCTTATGCATTTGTGTTTATATTTATGCCAAAATATTCTCATGTTGTGTTTCAATCTTGTGGTTAATGTGAAAATTGCTCAAAAATGCTTGTTTGATATGATTATGTGGTTATTTGTTTGTAAAAGTGTGTTCCTTTGTTTGCCATGAGTTTTCGTGTTCATTGAAATCCGCTATAACATGTTTAATTCGTGTTAAAAATTGTTTAGTTTTAAACGAATTGGCATATTACTAGTTGGAAACGAATTAGCAACTCTATGTGGAAAATGAATTAGCAGACTCTTATGACGAACGAATTGGCAGACTCTAATGGGAAACGAATTAACAACTTTGTTCAATAAACGAATTAGCAGTTTGACGTAAGACACGAATTCGCAAACCCCTTTGATATCCGAATTCACAGTTGATGTAGGACACGAATTCGCAAGAAGCCATTAGTATTCGAATTTGTAGATTGAAATAAGGGTCCGAATTCGCAGTTGGCTGTAGGGTCCGGATTTGCAGACACCATAAGGGCCCGAATTTTCAATAACACAGTGTGCCCGAATTCGCAAAACACATTACCATCCGAATTCGCAGTAACCTTTACCATCCGAATTTGCAATAACATTTAGAGTCCGAATTCACAGTTTTCACTTAAACAACCTGATTCAATCATACTTAATGGATTCAAAACGGCTAATTATCATAAACACTTAGATTCAAACCAAAAGGTGACTTAAAACTTGTGTTAGGTAGCAAATTTAAAATTGATTAACTTTGAAATCTAATCAAGTTAAAATTGGATTACTTCAACTAAGCCAATTTAAGTTTACTCTTTCAATGGTTATCCTTCTAAATGTGTTATATGCAATAAGTGCCAATTCAGGGTCTCTATATATAGTGACTATATAAACTTGGTTATATATAAACTGTATCGACTCTTTCTTAGCAGAATCATGAGTATAACTAAAGAACAACAACAAGCTTTGGACGATGCTCTTGTTCCAAGGGAAAAACATCTTATGATTGGAAGTTGCAACTACAGATTGAGCACAACATTCAAGCCCAAGGAACCTACCTTTCAAGTCGCTATGGATGTTATCTCTCTCACTCCTTTTTATCCAGCCTTCTTGATCACTGCAAGTATCCTTGCCGTCTACATGCAGGAGTTCTGGGCTACAGTTACCTATCAAAATCATAACATAAGATTCAAGATGAACAAGAAAAGCTATTCCTTTGATATGGAAACTTTCAGAAACATGCTTTTGATTTGTCTAAAACTTCCTGGACAAAAGTTTATAGATCCTCCATTTGAAGAGGAAATACTAACTTTCATTAGAGAACTTGGCTACCCTGGCAACATCAAATTACTCTCTGATGTCAAAGTTGATACGTTACCTCAACCTTGGAGAACTTTTGGAACCATCATCAACAAGTGTCTCAGTGGTAAAGTAACCGGAATTGACACACTTCGTCTTTCTAGGGCTCAGATACTTTGGGGATTGTATCACCAGGAGAAAGTTGACTATGTTTACCTTCTTTGGGAAGACCTAGTTTTTCAGATCGAAAACAAGGAGTCAAGAAAGAACAAATACATGTTTTACCCAAGATTCACAAAAGTTATCATCAATCACTTCATGTCACAAGACCAATCCATTCCAAGAAGAAACAAGGTAGACTGGCACATGGCTAATGATGATCCTATTCTCACAACTATGAGATTCATTCCTCAGCATGAAGTTGTTCAAAGATACGGTGCCATTCTTCCAGACTATCTAACCAATCCAGCAATGAAAGAATCTGAAGCGTACAAGACTTACCATGATCTTGCTACTGGAAAGGTGCAACCAAAACCGAAATATGTACGTCGATCTTCCAGGACAAAGACTGATGAAGCACCCAAGCCTTCCTCCGGTAAAAGAGTCAAAGCAACGGCTAAGGTAGCAAAGTCTGGAAAGAAAAAGCAACCAGCTCTTGGATTGGAAACTCTCTCAGACATAGCATTGACTGAGGCTGAACAAATGAAACTGGCCATTGAAAGAAGCAAAACACAACTTCACATCTCTCAACCCAGCGGTTCTGGTGCACATGAAGGAACTGGTGTTACACCAGGGGTTCCCGATGTACCGACTTATGAATCTGATGATGAGCAAATCTCTTGGAAGTCAAGTGAAGAAGAAGATGATGATGAAGAGAATGTGAGTGAACACGAAGATGACGATGATGATGAACGAACTGAATCTGACAATGATGGTGATGACTTCGTTCATCCCAAGTTTTCAACTCATGATGATGAAGCAAAGCAAGATGAAGAAGTAAATGAAGAAGATAGCTTTGATCCAAGGGTTCAAACACCTTCTCATGTTGAATCCACTGATGATGAAGACAGTGATGATGTAATTCAAGATGCAAATGTTGAGGGAGATATGATAAATGAAGAAGAGACACATGAAGAGGTCAAAGCAAATGTGCTATACCGGGACGTGAACGTTAATCTGGAGGGAAGAGATACTGTGATGACAGATGCTCCACTGCCTAATGTTCAAGCAACTCAGGAAACAGAAGATACTCATGTGATACTCACCGCTCTGATCAATCCTGAAGGTCAACAGCAGAGTTCTTCTGTGTCATCTGGCTTCGTTTCTAACATGCTCAACCCCAGACCAGATACAGGTATTGACTCAATATTTAATCTTAACACTGAGGCAACTTCACTTGTAGATGTTTTGGTCATCACTATTGCTGAGCCACCTCTTGTGTTTACAACAACTCTTCCTACACCACCCACTCCTCTCATCATACATATGCAACAAACACCAGTTCCCACACCAACAATTATTCCAAGCTCCTCCCAGCAAGATCTTCCCAACTTTGGATCCTTATTCGGGTTTTACCATAGACTAAAAACTTTGGAAACCGACTTCTCTGAGTTCAAGCAAACGAACCAATTTGCTGAAGCAGTTTCTTCTATTCCTGACATTGTTGATGCATACCTTGTAAACAAAATGAATGAAGCCGTCAAAACTGTTGTTTAGTTACAATCAGACAAATTCATAGATGAAGCTCTAGCCGAAAATGAAGCCTTCCTTAATTCACTTGATGAAAACATAAAGAAAATAATCAAGGACCAAGTTGAACAACAAGTTAAGGCACAAGTCTCCAAGATTTTGAGAAGAATTGAGAAGACAGTAAACGAACAACTCAAAGATGAGGTTATGACTTGTTCATCCACTGAATCCAAGACATCTCATGCTGTAGCCGCCAACCTATCTGAATTAGAGCTTAAGAAGATTCTCATAGACAAGATGGAGAGAAATAAGGCAATCCACAGATCTGATGAACAAAAGAATCTCTACAAGGCATTGGTTGAAGCTTACGAAAGTGACAAGCTCCCTTGACACTTACGGTGATACTGTCTCGTTTAAAAGACGTAGAGATGATGAGGAAAAAGACGAAGAACCCTCCGCTGGATCAAACCGAGGGTCCAAGAGAAGACGAGCTGGAAAAGAACCAGAGTTAACCAGTGCTCTAAAGGAAAAGACATCTAAGACAACTGGCAAGTCAACTGATGGGTCTAAATCTCAACACAAGTCTACTGGCGAGTCTGCTCATATAGAGGAGCCAATGCACACCGACAAGGATTTGGAAGAATCCGCACATCAGGAGTTTGATATAGGAGCTACTGAAGAACAATCTGATGAAGAGACATCTCAGCATCCTGATTGGTTTCAAAAACCAGCCAAGCATCCTACTCCTGATCGTGATTGGAACAAGACTTTACCTGTTGTTCATGGACCAGTTCAACCTTGGTTAAGCAATCTGGCTCGAGAAGAAGGTCCTCGTGAATCATTTGATGAGCTAATGGATTCTCCTTTGGACTTCTTAGCATTTGTGATGAATCGGCTCAAAATTAACACTTTAACACCTGAATTATTAGCCGGTCTAACATTTGAGCTGATGAAAGGTACATGCAAGAGCTTGGTTGAGCTAGAATACTTCTTTAAAGAAGTCCACAAAGCAACCATGGATCAACTAAATTGGCACAACCCTGAAGGTCAGCAATATCCTCATGATATCCGAAAGCCACTACCATTGATACCTAACTCTCGCGCTCGTCAAGTCATTCCATTTGATTACTTCATCAACAACGACCTTGCGTATCTATCTGGTGGTGTCATCAGCCGTACTTATGCAACTTCCATCACAAAGACCAAGGCTACATATTATGGTCATGTCAAATGGATTGAAGATTTGGTCCCCAACACAATCTGGAGTGAAGTGCCGGTCAACTATGACAAGCATGCACTATGGGGAATCTCTCATTGGGGACGCAAACATCAACAATTCTATGGATTTGCTGCTAACAGGGAATCCGCTCGTGATGTCTACTCCAAACGTAGAATCATTGCTGTCACAAAGCTTCAAATTATCGAATGACACGACTACAAATATTTAGATTGGATCATCGTTCGTAGAGATGATGACAAGCTATATACATTCAAGGAAGGAGACTTCAAACGGCTTCGCCTTCAAGATATCAAAGACATGCTGATTCTTCTTGTTCAAGGCAAGCTAACAAATCTCAATGTTGAAGATCGTCTCGCTTTTGGTGTCTCTTTGAGAATGTTTACAAGAAGTATCATTATCCAAATCCGTGTTAAAGATCTTCAGTTAGGTATCAAAAGTTACCAAAAGAAGCTCAACATCACAAAATCTGATCTCAAACGCAGGGATGCCTATATAACATATTCCAATCCCAGAGGCTTCATCTATCAGAACAAAGACAAGAAGAACAAGTTGATGCATTTTGATGAACTCCACAAGTTTAGTGACGGTACACTCGATGATGTTTGAACTGCTCTTAATGATCGTCTAAAAGGTATTAGGATGGAATATCTACCAAAGACAACATGGAGACAGAATGATAGGGAACGAACAAAAGCTATGATCCAGGCGATCGACAAACAACTCAAGTCAAGGAGGATAATGAGAAGCTTGGAAAAATTTGTTGGTGGGAGTGATACTGGTCATTTTTACACGCACGTTTATCAAATAAACCCTTAAATATATATAATATAATACATATACGTAAGCAAAGTATCATACAAATGATTCTTAGGAAAGAATAAAAAGTAATCAACACGGGTATCGTTTTCCTCGGCGAGAGGTGAATGGAAATCTTCGTTCAAGCTGTAAATCGAGCTTGATTGTCATAAAAGTTTTTGGTTTTGGTTTTAAACTATTTTTAAACTAAAAAT
>BQNB010112901.1:10000-12861 GCA_026074375.1 Tanacetum coccineum | reverse complement strand
GACTTCCCATGTGCTTGATATAATTAGTCATATAAGTCCTCTGTTGAGCTTGTATGAGTGGCTTGTTCCTCCTTTCTTCAACTCTTTGTGCAGCAAAATATCACTTTCTCTGATTGATAAGTTCTACAAGCATTCTTGCTTGTTCAGCTTCAGTGTACTTTTCTCTTTCCTCTGCTTGTAACCTTTACACCAACTCCTCATCAGCTTAAATTCTAGCTTGTATGTCTTCCCATTCTTCAACATTAAAAGAGCTAGCTGCTTCATGTACACTTGCAATTCTCTGCCTCTCTTCTTCCCTAAGTTCAGCTTGCAATCTCACAGCTGCTTCATAACTAAGTCTTTCTTGTTCTTGCTACAACTTTTTCTTGGTCTGTACTGGCTTAGATTCATCCATTTTTCCCTTACCTTTGTCTTTGGCTGCACTCCTCCTAATATACACTAGTGTCTCAGCCATAGTAATGTCATCAGCAGTAGAAACTCTTGGAGGACTGGCAGTACTAATAGCAACATTAGCAGTAGTAACTGCTGCACCAGCAGTGGAAACTAGCTCAACAATACTAACATCAAAATTAAACTCCATATCATGTCCATGCCTCCCCTGAATCTCTGCATCATGTTGTACCAATGAAATATCAGGATCTTGATCAATTTCATCTATCTTCCTCCCCTTTTTAGAAGAATCCTCTAAATCATCTTCATCACCAGAAACAACAATTCTTGCTCTTCTTCTAGCTTGGCTGGACTTAGCTGCTTTCTCTAACTTTTTCACCTTCTTGATAAGCTTAGTATAAGCAGCACCATATACTTGCTTGGTTTGCTTCAAGTCTACCTCCAAGCTCTCCACTTTCTTTGACAATGTTGTATAAAAAACCGTTAATTCTTGTAGTGCCATACTGCCCTCATCACTTCCAAGTGTGTTAACTCTTGGGAGAGGAATGGGGCATGGTAGGGGTCTTATCAATGTTACCACTGCCATGTCCTGCTTCTAAGCCAGTGAAAGTAGTGGTAGCCCCTCTATATCTGACATCCACACCTGTGGAAGCAGCCTCATCTGCTACAGAGGTCTGAGTAGGAGATCTGGGCTGAGGAACCATAGATTCCTGTTTGGTTAGTCTCCTAAAGGTTGGTGAAATTGGTGGTTATGAGGTTGATGGAGTACTGGTGGGTGGGTGATGGGACTCAACTAGGTGTGTTGATGCTTCACCCTAAACAACTAGGCCCTGAATAAGCATTGTAGGAAACAATGGAATGTCTTCCTTAGTAAAACCATTAGAAGTCCTCTTCATATTGCTAAAAAGTTTTTGAATGAGGGTAGGAGCAATATAAAGTCTTATGTGAGGTTGAAGCAGTCTCTTGTGCTTGTTCAAAAACACTTGAATAAATCTTGGATACATTAAAAATTTGTGTTTACTTTCCAAGTTTTTCACCATTCCATCAAAAACCAGTTTAGAAAAATTAAATTTCCTATTGGTGGCCAAGCAAATAATAGCAGCTGCTATATTGCTACTGAATTGTTCCCAAGAGGTTTTCTTAGGACTTAGACAATGGAGGATAGTATGGATGAGAAATCTCCATTGAAGGGAAAAGTGTCCTTTTTGAAAGGTTAATTTATCAGAAGTTAACACATACCCCATTAAAGAAAGTTGTTCAAAGATTTCAGTGGTTGGCAAAGAACTAATACCATCAGAATCTGCTAATTGAATATGCCTCCTAACTGATGCCTCAGTAACAATCTTAACTTTCCCATCTATTGTAGCAGATAATTCTATTTCTCCATTATCAAGTGATCTTGCTGTAGCAGTTTGCCAAAACTAGTTGATGAAGGAAACATGGATAGTGGGATTTTCAATAAGAGCATACCTTATGTGACTAGCATTAATAAAATCCACTATTTGGTGAAATCCTTCACTGCCCTATGTTTTCTTTAAGTAGGCGACCATGTTGTGTGTGTCGTAGAATTCCAAATTCACCATTGTTGATTGAGAAAAGGTCGATTGAGGTATGGGTTAGGTTCGTTTATGACAGTATGTGAGTTTGACAAAGTCAATTGAGATTATATAGAGAGCACTTAAGGTTTTGATTGGACCGACTGAATAAAATTGATTCTTTATCTTGAAGAAATCTTATGAGTGAAAGAAAGATCAAGAATTATCCAAATTAAGGACACCTATAAGCGAAGTATTTGGCAGACTTATCTCAACGGCTATATTTAATTAAGAAAAATATGTTATTCCCAAACAGTATTAACTGTAGCCTAGAAGTGCTAAGTTTAGCCTAACAGTACTAAGTAATGCCCAGCAGTACTAAGTAATGCCTGGCAATACTAAGTAATGCCCAACGGTACTAAGTAATACCTAGCAGCATTAACTTTTGAGTTACCAGTTTTAACCTCAATTTCATTCCAAAAAGCATTTCCATCATCAATTTTGATTCTCACAAGCTCTCTTTCTGTTTTTATTCTCACTTTATCTCTCAATTCTTTTTCTCACTTGAATCACTCTGTCTATTTTTGTTCCACACATCTCTCTTTTTGTTTTTGAACTCACTACATCTCTCATTTCTTTTTCTCACTGAATCACTTTGTCTGTTTTTTTATTTCACACATCTCTCTTTCTGTTTTTGAACTCACTACATCTCTCATTTCTTTTTCTCACTGAATCACTCTGTCTGTTTTTTTATTTCACACATCTCTCTTTCTATTTTTGAACTCACTACATTTCTCATTTCTTTTTGCTTACCATTCTCTCTGTCTGTTTTTATTTTCTCTCAATTCTTTTAAGCTCACTTTTTCTCTTTATCTGTTTTTGCTTTCTCTCAATGCTCACAGTATTAATTATAACAGAAGTAGTAACTATACTTAC
>BQNB010112901.1:0-5000 GCA_026074375.1 Tanacetum coccineum | reverse complement strand
AACACAACAAATCACTTAATCTACTTAAGATCCTTAATTTCATTTCACACATCGAATCTCAATGGAATCTTTGAATTATAAGTCACAAGAGAGAGAGCTGCATCAGTTGCAACAAATGCAAGACAAAGCAAAGGAAAGTTGCATGACATCTTTTCGACTACTTCATTCATTTCTCCATGTTCTTTCATATAATGAATTAAAAATAAATGGATGTTTCAAACGGGCATTTGTGACACTCTTTGAACAAGATTTCAGACTTTCACATGCTCAATGTTACTTCACTTGGATCAACTTGAAAAGCAACTTGACAAAGATGACTTTCAAGAAGATAGATCCATGGCTGCCTTTTAGGTGATCAACAAACAATTTCAGATGTTCATCGATTCGCAATTCACTTGGGATTATGACAGTCAAATGACAAAAAAGTATTTTGCTGAATACACTCAAATCGAGGTTTGACAATTCCGTGATTCATTGATCAAACATATGGAATCTGTTAAGAAGTCCATTGATGAAAGAGCACAACTTAAACGACATTATGATAGAATGGTGAATAAAAGATTGATGCAGATGCAAGAGAGTAAGGTTGTTTCGAGTAAAGCATTAGATACTAGTTCAGTTGTTACAGAATGTAGTAGGAAAGAGGTGAATTCTCGTGCTAAGGTTCAATCCCCTAAGACTAGAAACAACAACAAACCCGTAGAACCAAAGAGTCATACTCAGAAACCTGGTAGGCAGATTGCTATAGGACAAAGGTTTTCTCTCAACAAGTCTTCCGCTGTGCATGAGAAACCAAACACTCCTAGATCTTGTCTTAGGTGGATACCGACGGGTAGAATTTTCAAGCTTGCTGGTCTTAGGTGGATACCTACTGGAAAGATGTTCATCGATAGCACAACTAAGGTTGACAGTGAACCCCTAAATGGTTCAAATGAAGATATCACTAACCCATATGAATGCGATCAAACTCTTAATGTCAGTGCAGGTACTCTTAACCTAAGTGCATGTACATCTTTCAATCCTAATAAGGAAAGACTCAGAGTTTGGTTGCCGAAAAGACTGATATCTCATAAGCCAAGGGTTCAAGGGATTCTAATCTGATGCACATTAACAATGATGTTTGAACAAAACGGTTCAAGCCTCAGTCTTCAAAGTTTTATGATGTCTGTTCATATCAGTTCAGGCCTCGTTCTTCAATGTCAGATGGCGTCTGTTGACAACACTTCAGGCCCCGTTCCTCAAAGAAAATAAAGGTATACGCTTTAGTGCGCTTTATCTTCGGAAGAAGAGAAATCTTCTTGTTTTTGACCATTCTTATCAACATGATTCATGCTTTTTCCATGCTCGTTCTGTTATCAAGTGGATCAACGTACCTTGGATTGTATTGTTATTTACTTGTTCAATCAAAAATGGCAACCTCATATGTAATTTTTGAGGGGAGAAGTGTGAATTAACTACATGTTGATTGATGCTTGAAAAATGGTCATATGGCTCCTAACAAATCAGTACAGGACCCGCTCCTACCTTTCTAACGCCTGGACAGATAAGTTCAGGGCTCATACCTAATTCGGTTCCTGCAGCACCTTATGTACCCCCCATAAATAAAGAACTAGAGATCTTATTCTAACCGATGTTCGATGAATACCTGGAACCTCCTCGTATTGATAGACCGGTCTCTCCTGCTCCAGCAGTTTTAGTTCCAGTTAATTCAGCCGGTACACCTTCATCTACTACCATTGATCAAGATGCACCTTCTCCAAGTCATTCACCGTCATCTTCGGCATTCCAATCTCCAAGTTTACATAAAGGCATTGCAGCTGATTCTACTCTCATGGAAGACAATCCCTTTGCTCCTGTTGACAATCATCCCTTCATAAACGTATTTGCTCCGGAACCTAGTTCTGAAGCATCATCATCCGGGGATCTTAGTTCAGCAGAATCTCCTTATGTCTTGAGGATCGTAGTTCAACAGAATCCCTTCATAAACGTATTTGCTCCTGTCTCTCAAACACTTCATCATCTCGGGAAATGGAGCAAGGATCACCCGCTGGATAATATTATTGGCAATCCCTCTCGGCCGGTATCCACCAGAAAACAACTGGCAACCGATGCCTTATGGTGCTTGTATAACTCTGTACTGTCAAAAGTCGAACCAAAGAACTTCAAATCTGCAATTACTAAAGATTGCTGGTTTCAAGCCATGCAAGATGAGATTCACGATATTTTGACGACTTCAATTGGGAATTTAGAACCATCAAACAAGACTGTGTCATGATTATTGCTCCTAGTGGATTTACAAAGTTTAAACTTATGAAGTAACGGTGATGTTCTTAAGAACCAAGGCTAGTTTAGATGGTATAAGGGATATCGACAAGAGGAGGGCATTGATTTTGAGGAATCATTTACACCGGTTGCACGTATCGAGGCTATTCATATCTTCATCGCCAATGCAGCTAGTAAAAACATGGCCATCTATCAAATGGATGTAAAGACAACATTCTGAAACTGAGAATTGAAGGAATCTAGTCTATGTCTTATCAAGCCAAGTGTTTCGTTGATCCTGTGACCCAATACCGACACATTTAATCGTCTGAAGAAAGCTTTGTACGGTTTAAAGCAAGCCCCTCGGGCATGGTATGATACTTTGTCACGATTTCTTCTGGACAACAAATTTTCCAAGGGTGCAGTTGATCCGACACTATTCACTCGGAAAACAGGCAAACATATTCTTCTTGTTCAAATATATGTAGATGATATCATTTTTGCCTCGACCGACCCTAAAGCATGTGAAATATTTTCCTATGAGATGAGTTCTAAATTTCAAATGTCAAGCATGGGGCAAATGTATTTTCTTAAGCGTATTACAAGGTTTCTTCAAAATCCTGGAGGCAATTTTCATTCATCAATCAAAATTGCTCTTGAAGTATAAAGAAATTTGGAAGATTCGTGTGACCCTGATAGATACACCATGTGGATCGACTCAAACTGGATGAGGACCCCTTAGGGATTCCAGTTGACCAGACTCAGGGCTCATACCTAATTCGGTTCCTGCAGCACCTTATGTACCCCCCATAAATAAAGAACTAGAGATCTTATTCTAACCGATGTTCGATGAATACCTGGAACCTCCTCGTGTTGATAGACCGGTCTCTCCTGCTTCAGCAGTTCCAGTTCCTGTCAACTCAGCTGGTGCACCTTCATCTACCACCATTGATCAAGATGCACCTTTTCCAAGTCATTCATCGTCATCTTTGGCATTACAATCTCCAAGTTTACAACAAGGCGCTGCAGCTGAACCTACTATCATTGAAGACAATCCTTTGGCTCCTGTTGCCAATGCTCTCTTCGTAAACGTGTTTGTTCCAGAATCTAGTTCTGAAGCATCATCATCCGAGGATGTTAGTGAAGCAGAATCAACTCATGTCACTCAACCACACCATCAACTCGGGAAATGGAGCAAGGATCACCCGCTTGACAATGTCATTGGCAATCCCTCTCGATCGGTATCCACTAGAAAACAACTTGCAACTGATGCCTTGTGGTGCTTGTATAACTCCCGATCCAAGCACATTGACATACGACACCATTTCATAAGAGAGCGGGTTGAGAAAGGCGTGGTTAAAATGTACTTCGTGATGACGGATTATCAACTCGCGGACATATTCACAAAATCATTACCAAGAGAGCGGTTTGAATTTCTACTCCCGCGTCTTGGTATGAAGAGTATGTCTCCAGATACTCTTAAACGTCTTCAGGAAGGAGAAGAGGAGTAAAAGATGGTCTTCCTATATCCTATGTAAATATGTACATATTCAAAACCAAAACGGAAATACAAAAATATAAAACCTATAAAAACCATAAAAATCAGAAAATAGAAAATACCAAAAATAGTTTTTCAAGACATGTCTTTCGATTATTGATAACATTTACGGTCCTAGAAATATCGTTCAATAATGACACGAGTCTTTAAATGAAGCTCGAACGGAAGTTCAAACTTTTCAAAACATGTCTTTGTGGCTTGCAGTTATTTCAGACTGCAACTCGCTTTTCAAATTGAGGAAAGCATGTCGCCAATAAGACGGTTGTTCCTGACAACGGGTGATTAAGTTCTCCCGAGCATGGATTACTTTATATACGTGCACCCACGATCTAATGTACATTTCAGTGCATTATTTCTTGATAAAGAAGAGAAGTCTTCCTTTTAACCAAATAATTTTTCTTCTAAGATTCTTCAAAAATTATTTGTGTTAGCCATGGTGGTAAAAAGGTGTCTTTACAATGGATCGGTGTTTTAAGGAATTTCACAAAAAAAGATTTAAAAGCTAATTCAACCACTCAAACTATAACTACAGCTCTTTAAATAGAAAACGGGTCATTATTTGAGGGGGAGAACGTGTCATCAAATAATCTTTTTAAAACAGTCTTTCAAAATAAGTCAAGGTTTACACGGATAAAGTTTTTGATAATGACAGATCGCATTTTCCAGGGGAGTTAATGTATATTAACTATAAGGGCTTTAGATGTCATTTGTTTAAAACTTTGTGGACTTATTTGCAATTTGAGACTTAGGGAATTCAGACTTTAAACTATAAACGACCAATATTGACAATACCTCTTAGTTTGTAAAAAGGCTTAGGAATGTTATAATCACATTGTTTTAAAAGCCTTGAAGTGTTTTTAATTCAATTAATGCTCCCTTAAACGGTCAACCACTATGTTTATTCTTAAACAGGAGTAGAAATATTTGATAAAAGAGGTACACATAGGTATGATGATACCTTTAGATAGTCAGTATCATGCAGAAAGAAATGTTTACATCCGAGACTTAGTTGACTTAGGTATTATCATTTCGGCTATTATAATTGTGACATCCGGGACTTAGCTAACCTTGGTGTTGCAATTTATATCATCACTGTCGTGTAAAGAGAAATTCAGACATCCTGGACTTAATTGACTTTGATGTTACGGTTTTGAATTAATTGTGTACTTCGGACATTTGA
>BQNB010112900.1:0-22055 GCA_026074375.1 Tanacetum coccineum | reverse complement strand
AAATGGTGTAAAGTGTCAAAACTGCCCGAAAATCTATTTTCAACCCGTGTAGTAAATTGATCATAAATCATAAACCACGATGAATTTATCAATGAAACTGATATGGGAGACACTTGTATGGATTATTTAAAGTCTTCCATTGGCCTAACTCATATAACCTTGATTTAGACCCTCTGATCACTAAAACACTTTGGTATCTCCAGATTTGGCTGTTTTTGGAGTCGGGGATAAATGATCGAGTATAAGTCCTTAATAAATTTTGGGAAAATCCATGGACATACCTAAAACAAGGAATTTTGACCTGGAGAAGTAGCTTAACCAAAAGCTTTGGTTAACTTGGTCAAATGAATACTTAAAGTTCTGGGAAATTTTGGTCAAATTGTTGTAATTGCGTTTTGTGATAAAAGTGACTTTGGAAACAAATGTGAATACAAGGCATAACAAATGAACCTTAATATTTTCCGAGCATATCGTATAGGATCTAATTAGGTATATTTACTTGCCTTAGGTTGCGAATAGAAGGTTGCGTATTCGTTTGGGTTGCCTACTTAGTGTGGTTTGTTGAGAAGTCCTATTATCATTCAAACTTCTAAGGTGAGTTTCTCACATCCCCTTTTTCATACATGTTTTAAATGTTTTGGGGTGGAAAGCATGATGTGTCGTTTTTATACTCTTACTTTGAAGTAATTGATCTTTTGAGCACATTTGAACTTGAACTTGTTTTGAACGTATGGAACTTGATTTGAACTTGTTGAACTTTGGAAACGTGTTGAACTTGAACTTGGCATGTATGTTGTTGTATGCTTGGAACCCGCCACTACTTTTAACTCATTATCCCCCTCATCGGGATTGAGACGTTAGTACTTATGGATAGCGCTATTAGGAGATTAGCCCCTCCTCACTCCCCGCACAAGGGTGCATAGTACTAAGTGTTTGTGCCACACTATACAACTGGAACTTGATTGGATGTTTGGAACGGTTAGGCTGAATACGTTTAAGTAGTGCCTCACATAAACACTATAGCATACATATATGGTGAATTGATTTTGTATTACGTTACTTTATGTAACGGGAACTGTTTTGAAAACTTGATTTGTTTTGGACTCTTGTTTTGGCAACTTGATATTGAATTGAGAACTAATTTTGGACATCTACTCATTTCTTTTAAACTACATTTTTGGTGTACAAAATCTCGAGAGCTCACCAACTATTTTGATAGTTGACCGTTTTTATCATGCTTTTCGGGTGACATTCTTAAAGTGAAAATTTAGTGTACTTGCTCTTGGACTTGTTCAAGATGTCTACTTTCTTCCAAGTTATTGTCTATTCTTTCATATTCTTTTCTTGGCAAAGCCTTGTAAATAACCATTTTGGCTTCATTATTTTTCGCAAGTCTCTTTTTGAGATCATTAGTTTGTTTTCCAAAAGGGATAACCTCATCTAATTTGGTTTTCAGATTTTGTACAATAGGTTGAAAATCACCATTGGTAATAACATGCCCAAGATCTAGATCTTTTGATTTAACATATGTCTCGAATCTATTTTTCCAATAAATAAAACTATCGCTTTCAAAGAGTGGTGGTCTTTGCATAGATTTCCCTTCTAGATATTTGTCGGAATCCATAGATCGATCCAAGCTTTAAAATACAGTATATTTTAAAAATCTTGAGTGACCTTGCTCCTGATACCAATTGTGGAAACTAGAAGGGGGGGTTGAATAGTTTACACGTTTGTTTTAAGGTTTAAAAGTTTACTTTAAAAATGTATAGATCCGAGTTATATGTTCAATCAAATCACAATATGAACAAGCAATAACTATCTAAACGAAAACTAAATAACAACAATAATAATGTAAAGAGATAAGGAAAGAAACAACCAAACCAAGACACCAAGATTTTATAGTGGTTCGGCTACGAAGCACCTCTTCGCCCTACTCCACTCCCCGAGTATCCGACTCAAGATTTCACTATGTCAACAAGCTCCCTTTAGGCGGAGAAAACCGTTTACACGTCGCTTACGTTATTTTTTGACACTAAGCTAAATGTCGAGTCCTAATCTTAGCTAGAACCAATCTACCACTTCACAAGATATACACACTCACAAGATCTACACTATCGGATCTACACAATATCCGAATCACACAAATACACAAGATAAATACAATAGAGGTTTGGTACTTAGAAGAAAAGAGGAGAGATCACTAATTAACACTTCGTTTCTTGACGAATACGAGTGTTCTTCTCTTGCACTTGAATGAGAGGGAAGAGATGAGAAGAAGAGATTAGATCACTTGAAACAAGATCTAAGTATGTTAGTGATCAAGAGTTTTAGTGAGAGAAAGAAGGTTTAGAGAGAGAAAGAAAAGACTGAAAAATTTCGTGCAAAGAGGAATGATTTTCAGCAAGGGGTGGACCAGTATTTATAGACAAGAAAAGCCAACGGTAACTGGATAGATTCGATAGATAATTTGAAATCGTTCGTACAACGGATGTTTAAGAGAAATACAACGAGAACTCCTATGGAGATAAAGTCTAAGATAGTTCCAACTTAGGATTCACTAGACAAGGCGAGACAACCTTCTCTTTTAAGCTTCAATAACATCTTCACTGTGTTTTAGGTCTTGATTCGGTTTACTCCTCCTTCCTAAGGCATTTACACCATTCCTGTGCTTTGTACTACTTTAGCTTGGTTTCCATGGTTTTTGATCTTTTATTCTTAGGCAATCAATCCTGTAGTGCCTTGATTTCCCACATTCATACAAGTTAGGGTTACTTTGGTTCTTAGCAGCGAAGGGATTCCTACAATCTCGGGTCATGTGGCCAACCTTCTTGTAATTCCCGCACTTTACAGTACAGGCCATTGTGGTGCAGCTTGCACCTGTTGCACAATGGAAGAAGTTACCAGCATACTCCTTCCCTTTAACCTATCCCAAGCGGGTTAAGCTCGAGTCACATTTTGTCTTTGGAGATTGTTGTTGAGCTGATTGTGTTATCAAGTTTCCTATTATTCTCAGCTTGAACCGTTCAGCATAGGCATGCCTTAATCTTTTTGTCCATCAATCTGTTGCCATTTCAGTAGCTTCTCTGAATGGTTTTTGTTTGTTGCCACCACACTTCTGTGAAATCATGTCGGGAAAATCCCACCGACATACATACTTCAAACTTTGTCAACTATTTATGGAATCATTTCGAACAAACAACATAAAATAAATATTTTTTGGGTAGTTACTGGAACAAATGTTGGTTGTACCCCCATTACGTCGGTACCTTTTACTTTCAAATTCCACAACTCAGCCTCAAGCTTCTTCATCTCGTTCCTTGGACAGTACTTGTCGACCATTTTCTTTTTTAGTTCTGTCTAAGTCATTGCATACGCAACATCATGACCAACAATCCTAACGTGGGAATTCTACCACGTCAGAGCACCTGCTAAAAGAGTACAGGTGGAAAACTTGATCTGATTCTCCATAGAGCAGTGGCTTATGCGAAACACAGTCTCCATCCTTTCAAACCATTGAGTTAGTTCGACCACTCCCTCAGTGCCTTTGAAATATAGAGGTTGGCACTTCATGAAGTCTTGGTAAGTGCATTCTCGAGCTTGGGCTTCTGGTTGGTTCAGTCCTTTCTCGATACTCGTTCTGATTATGGCTGTTCATCGCCATCCTCCCCCTTGTTTCATCAGTGCTGGCAAGTGCAAAGTAGTTAACACCTTGGTCAATCATTGCCTGAAGCTGGGCATTAGTGACAGATGTGGTGTTGGTTGTTGTTGCTGGTGTGGTTCTGGTTCTGGGTGCTTTCCTTGGAGGCATTATCTTCAAAATCAGAAGAGTAATAAGATTAGATTAGTTTAGTTATCTTCGTCGCGCTCCAAAAATAGAGTGTTGTGAGATGATGTATGGTAAATATGAATGTGCGCTCATGGCATAAATGAACGATGGTAAGATATCATACTTGATAGCTTAATGTTTATGTAGCGCTTAGGACCTACGAGCTTATAGTGCTACCTTGCCTAAAGGAATGTTCCCCTATTTATATAAATAATCCTTATATAAATAATTGTAGAGTATGTGCGAAAGAATGCAAACTCATCTTTGCATATATACAATATACCCTCATAGTAATGTACGTACTATAATATGAACACGTATATGCATCATGTAAGCATCTAGTAAAACTAACTAATGCAAACAAGTAGTGTATGTATGTCCCATGTAACCCCTTTTGTATGAAAGCAATGTTTGAAAACGGTTATAGTCCAGCAAAACATTTGACCTGGTTCTCTATAACCCTGGCTCTGATTACCAATCTGTAACACCCCCAAAATGGGTCGCAACGGAATATGGGTTTGGGAGCGTTACTTCATAGATCAACAACACAAGATATATAAGAACGACTTTTAAAAGTGTCGTTTAAAACCGATACATTGGATTTAGCAAAATGTTTGTTACAAAAGCATCCGTAGCTTACTTGGTTTATTTTTTAAATTATTACAAAGATTCCAGTTCATAAATAAATGTTCTCCAAAATGTATATTGCAACCAATCTTTAATGCAATGACTCCAAAATAACGACCACCAATGTATCCCTTATCTTGTACCTCATTGATCTCCTGAGAAAACATGCTTTAAAACGTCAACAATAATGTTGGTGAATTCATAGGTTTGTAAATGTATGAGTGTAGGTTCCAGTAATTGTTTAGGAGTAGTGTATTGCATGTATTACAATATCCAAATCAGTATGTATTGCATGTATTATCTAATATTCAAAAACAGTAGTATTGCAGGAAATACAATATCAAAAAAACTGTAAAGTATGCATGGTATACATTATCTAAAACAGATAAGTATTGGCATGTATACAATTTCCAAAACACTAAGTATTGGTATGGTATACATTATCCATAACAGTATAGTATTTTAAAGTTACATTGCGTCCAATTGTAACAAAGCAGTTCTCACCCCAAATTATTTTTAAAAACCTAGTATAAACATGGGGCTATGAACTCACATCGAGTGAGTTAATCAATAATATACTTCACAACTGAAAATGCGTCACTAAAATGCTCGAATGCAACCTAAACAATTATAGGTCGTATAAGTACTAAGTACCTTGATTAACTAACATCATATATAATTATATATAGCTACATCACCATCTAATCGAGTTTGTGAAATTAAATCGCATTTAATACATATTAATCATGTATTTGTATTATCGTAATCGTTAAATGATTTAATCGCCTTTATAAAATAATATTTATAAAGTTTAAAACAAGTATAAATATTATTTAAGTGATTCTAAAAAGTTTCGCAAATTTTTTTTATTAAAAACAAACCAACACTATTCACATCAGGAAATAGTGCACAAGTGTAAAATAGTGTGTAACTTTCGCGTTTTAAGCCCGTTTCTTACGTTTCTTATGTCCACGCTTTCGTATTAAGACGAGTTATCAAAATTTGACATTTTTATATTTTTAGTCCTCTGATGAACAGTAATTTTTACTGTTCATGCCAGTTATATACTTATTTTTATAGTTTTAGTTATCGTAAAACCCGTAAACGGCGTATCTTATTCGTTATAGCTCTGTTTTTAGCGATTCTTTCGAGTACGTTCTCGTAATTAAAAGATTTATCATATAAATGATATTTTCCAAAATAAATTTCCCTGACGAACAGTAACTTTTTATAAAATTTATTTTATAAATCCGGTATTAACGTAAAACGTATATTTATTGTATCTTTTTCGTTATTAATCCGTTTTTCAAGTTTCTTACCTTTTTGGAATCGTCATGAGGTGTACTATCTTTCTAAGACATGAGTTGGCTGTCATAATACACGAACCAAAACAGCCCCTTTACAATACTTATGTGTACTCATTTTTATAACTTGTTTTATGTACTTTTCTATTTAGTAAATTACTACAAGTATTCCACCTCACTTTATATCATAAGTCATATACATAATAAAGTCCATTTGTCTATATTTTGTCCAAAAATGTCCATGATAACAAGATTTACAAGTCATTAACATCACATGAAAACATAAACTTTCCTTAAGTAACTTTTTAACTACAAGTTTATACTTGAACTTTTTATACTTAAACCAGATTTGTACAATACTTTTTACCCCATTTTAACATGATATTACCATCAACATAACATGTGTAAAAGTGTACAAATCCATAATCACAAGTAAAAACCCTTTTTACATGTTTAAAAGTCCTAAATGGTGATTTTGCTATATAAAACTAACATATGCATAAAATGATAAATGTAAATCCATAAAGGGTTTTAGATAACCTTATAATGATGTATGATGATAACCAACACAATCTAAACCCTTGTTTAGATGAAAAACCAAAGCTTGCAACACCAAGAAAACCCTAGGTTTCAAGAAACCCTAATCTTGCTTTATCCTTACTTAACCCTTGTAAATGCTTAAACCAATTCTTGCAAACACCTTAGGTTATCTTAGATATCATGTGGGATTACTTGTAAATGTGTTAGATAAATTTTGGTATGGATTTGGTAAAAATTAAGGGTGAGCCGTGGGTTGCACCATAAGAAAAAGAGAAAAGAGTTGATTTTTCACTATGAAAATGATATGATATGTGTTAAAATATCTAGTGTTTCCTTTATATACATATTGGACCTAGATGAAATCAAGACTAGATACATGAAAGACATACTAAGGGAATTAAGGGAAGTCCTTATGGTCTAGGCATGGGTCTTGCTTGAAAAAGTCTCATGGTTTAATTGAAATGGTGTAGTACATTGCAAGTTGCAAATTTTTTGAGATATTTCTTGATATCATAATACCATATCCGGCCTAACATGTATATGTATGATATATTTTAGTGATTTTTGAGTATTGAGTATAAATGTGGGTATTTGTTGAAGCGTAGAAAAGTTTTGGTGGTTCCGGGAATGCCTAAACGTATTTTATCGCGAAACATAATTAATTTACGCAACCTAAAAATACATGAAAAAAGCCCATAATTATTTCTCGAAATAATTATTTAATATCCTTGAGTAAAATGTTTAGGCGTTTTGATGCCGTTTAAATTGAATAATCATTTTTGGCTTACGCTATTTACTTAACGATTGATGATTTAAAAGCAAAACGCAGTTAAATACTAAAAATACTTGTGAATTTATTGATGACGTATAATTGGACCCCCCATAAAACACAGGGTGTTATACATGATGGCCTTCTAGATATTTTTCGAAATCCATAGATCGATCCAAGCTTTAAAATACAATATATTTTAAAAATCTTGAGTGGCCTTGCTCCTGATACCAATTGTGGAAACTAGAAGGGGGGTTGAATAGTTTACACGTTTTTTTTATGTTTCAAAAGTTTACTTTCAAAATCTATAGATTCGAGTTATATGTTCAATCAAATCACAATATGAACAAAGCAATAAACTATCTAAAACTAAACACGATATCAATCAAATAATAATGTAAAGAGATAAGAAAGAAAGAAACAAGAACCAAACCAAGACACCTATATTTTATAGTGGTGGGTACAAAGCACATTACGCCCTACTCCACTCCCCGAGTATCCGACTTAAGATTTAACTATGTCAACAAGCTCCCATTAGGCGGAAAAAAAACCATATTAGTCGGTCGTTTTTTTCTGACATAAGCTAAAATTGCGAGTCCTAATTTTAGCTAGAACCAATCTACCACTTTCACAAGATATACACACTCATAAGAATCTACTCTATGGATATATACGATATTGAAATACAACAATACAAAAGATATAAATACAATAGAGTTGGGTACTTAGAAGAAAAGAGGAGAGATCACTAATTAACACTTTGCTTCTTGACGAATACAAGTGTTCTTCTCTTGCACTTGAATGAGAGGGAAGAGATAAAAAGAAGAAGAAATTAGATCACTTGAAACAAGATCTATGTATGTTAGTGATCAAGAGTTTTAGTGAGAGAAAGAAAAGACTAAAAAATTTTATGCAAAAAGGAATTCTTTTCTGCTGGGAATGAAGCAGTATTTATAGGCAGGGAATTCCAACGGTCATCTGGGGGCGGTCCCGGCGGTCCCTTATATATAAGGGGGCCGCCGCCTAGACTCCGCTTACTTTTTTGTCTTTTTGTGGGGAAGGTTGTATCTGGTGTAGAAGCTTTCGTTTTGGGGGGAAAATTTGAATTTCAAATTTTAAGTTTTTAATAAAACTTTTTATTTTAATTAGAAAATATTTTGTAAAAGTATTTTTGAGAAAATACTTTTGTAGAATTAAAAGTGATGATTAAGAGAAAAATATTTTCTTGATCACTAATCATGCTTAATTATTTTGTTTGTCCATACCTTAAGTGATCACTAATCTTAGAAATGAAATTTTACATTTAATAATTTGTAAACGTTTATTTTTATTGTAAATGTTTTTACATTTTGTTATTATCAAAACGTTGAGAGGTCGAAAAATATAAATAACGTTTTTAGGCATTATTTGTATTAACATAATAAACTTAATTATTCTTTTTTATATATTATTTTTAATTAAAAATATTTTATAAATTATACATTTTCTCTCTCTTATTTTTTTTCTAAAACTAATACCAAATCTAAATCTAAATCCAAATCCGAATTCATGTGCAATCCCATTAACCAAACGGACCTAACATTAGTGTTTATGGAGGAGGTGTAACGTGTAGCACGATACATTCATTTACTTTGATAATTACTTAATTGCCCACTTAATTTCCATCGATAAAATATATAAATTTGGAATATATAACTCACAAAGCATAATACATTATGTTTTTAAAAAAAATATATATAATTTTTATTTTTTCTGTTTTATAAATTATGTATAAAGTATTATCGAAA
The DNA here is from genome assembly GCA_026074375.1 of Tanacetum coccineum. NCBI lineage: Eukaryota > Viridiplantae > Streptophyta > Magnoliopsida > Asterales > Asteraceae > Tanacetum > Tanacetum coccineum. Next base: position 13,202 of record BQNB010112900.1, on the reverse strand, counting down.
TCATATGAAGAGAATAGATTTATTAAATTTTTTACATATTACGTAGTAGGATAATTAGTAAATTTTTTTCTTTTGATTTACCTGTTTTTGGATGCGATATTATGACCCAACTAATCCCAGCGAAACTACCCTTTTAGGTAGCCCGGAGTCGGCTCAAATGAACCTCCGAGGCCACAAGAGGATTAATTTTCTCCTCATTATATTCGAACCATTGACTTTCACTTTAGAAAACATGTAAATGAAATAAATACTTTTTCAGAAATTCAATTGTTAGAAATTTAGTACGTATTAAACCAAAAGAAAAGAAAATGTAATTTTTTCCAAACCCATTCATGAATAGCTTGAAAAGCTTTTTTCTTTATTTACGATAATTTATGTGTTTCGGTGTTTTTTTATTTGGTTGTACAACATGATTTTATGCCGACAATGAAAAATCTATTAAAAAGTTTTTGGATAGATTTGGGATGCGTAAAAATAATGTTAAATCTTTGTTGGAAGTGAATTGTTTGCGTTTGTTGTATTTTAAAATATAAAGTCTAGGGGTATAAAGTTTAATGGGTTATTTGTTTATTTTTTTAAATTATAATAAAATTTATAAATTTACACGTAACTCCATATAATTTATTTAAAATTAAACCACTAAAGTTTTATTAATTACCTCCTTTTTTTCAAGTTTTTGTTTTCACAAATTTGACACATATATTTTTATATGTTTTTTTTTCTCAATCAGAATTCTTCACAAAAGTTTTTTTTTACGTAGTAGGATAATTAGTAATTTTTTTTCTTTTGATTTACCTGTTTTTGGATGCGATATTATGAGCCAACTAATCCCAGCAAAACTACCCTTTTAGTTAGCCCGGAGTCGGCTCAAATGAACCTCCGAGGCCACAAGGGGATTAATTTTCTCCTCATTATATTCGAACCATTGACTTTCACTTTAGAAAACATGTAAATGAAATAAATACTTTTTCAGAAATTCAATTGTTAGAAATTTAGTACGTATTAAACCAAAAGAAAAGAAAATGTAATTTCTTCCAAACTCATTCATGAATAGCTTGAAAAGCTTTTTTCTTTATTTACGTTAATTTATGTGCTTCGGTGTTTTTCTATTTGGTTGTACAACATGATTTTATGCCGACAATGAAAAATCCACTAAAAAGTCTTCGGGTAGATTTTGGATGTGATTAAATAATGTTAAATTTTTGTTGGAAGTAAGAATCTTCAAAATATATGGGAGTTTACACCGGGTACTTAAAGGGGCCGTTTTTGTGAGCAGGAAGATTTCTAGTTTTCTCTTTTTCTTAAGTCTAGTGATTTTGCTTTTACCAATATTCAAGAATCAACTAGTTCAAGCAATAATATGTAGTTCTATTCTAACATACAAATCATTTAGCAAGTAGTGGCATTTCTTCTCATGTTATAATCATAAAATTTGCTAGTCATAGAAAGTTAATAGAATGTAGAGGATTATTCAAGTCAAATGCAAATAAAATTTGCTACTCCTAGTCCTTATAATAGAGAAATATAATGTATTAAACATGAGAGATAATAATAATATAAAAATAATAGTGTCATAGTAGTTTGCCAACCACATCATATTTCGTTTTCACCCATCATGTTCTGAAGCTTTGTCATTGACTTAACCCTTCTCGGTGAGCATCTCTTTGTTGGGTTTGAAGATTAATAGTTTCAAAGAGATGGGTATTCATGTAATGACTTTCATCAGGAGGGTTTTGAGTGACTTTAGGAACAACATTAGATGAAGAGGAGCCATTTTGGGAAGGTGAAGAGGACGAGTTGGAATGAAATGAGTCATCATCATTTTCATCAACTATGGCGTCTAGTGAAAGATATGAAAGAGGGTGATTTTGAGTGGAGTGGAAGAGCTAGCATTTGAACTCACGAGGTCTTATCTTGCCTCGATCCTCGCGTCATTCGCCATAAAGAGGAAGCGAGTGGATGCATGGCTCGATCATGTGCGAGGTAATGACTGAATGCTAGCTCAGGAGAGATGGACATAATATGGTTGAACAATCTAGTTAAAAGCATTCCATAAGGTAAAAGTTCCTTTGGTTTGCTTCGAGTCTTTTCCATTCTTTTGAGAATGAAAAATGCTAGATTATAAGGAGTAGAGGTCTCAATGCAATAAAGCATGTGACAAAGACAAGCGGATACATGATCCCTATGTCCTCCTAGACAAATGGCGTTTTCACGAATAATGTCAACCTAAGGTTTCATATGAGTATGAATCTCTCGGGTTAGGATTTCGTTATCACCTACGATAATGGTTTTCTCATTTTTGGTATGAGTTTCTTGACCTTGTCGAGGGATTTGAATAAAAGACTTGATGACACGTGGAGAAGGAGGAGTGGTCTTATAAAGACCTTTACTCTGAACACTTATTGGCAAATGGTCGAGTGACCACATGTCGGTGTGAGAGGCTTGACCTTTGAAGGGGATTTTTAGAATTTGACCAAATTTCTCAAGAGTGAGAGAGAATGACTTGTTTTGAATGACAAAGTTAACAACGAAGTAACCATCAAGATTAAAGGTAAAAGTGAGTTGACTATAGAACTCGAGAACAAAACAAGGTATAATTTGTTCGTTAATGTTTAACAACCAATCAAAATTGATTGACTCAAACTTGGCACGAATATGACTCATATTTTCGAAATTTTGACTCACAACCCTTCCCTTATGAAAGTATCATTTTTCAAGGTTTGCCATTATGTTTAGTAAGGGTTGATTAAATTCATTTGATATGAGAGGTATGTAGTTTCGTGTCTTTTGATGATCAAGTCCGGTAACTCAAGGCATTGTTACCTAAAATGACATAAATAAAATTATATTTTAATTGCTTATACTTGTATTGAAGTTTTAAGCTTGTGTCTAGTGTGTGCCTAAATGTAACAAATGTGGAGTAACGATTAACTCGACCTAAACATAAAATCCTAAGAGTTAATCCAAACGCTCCTTAATTTGATTTTTCTCATCCAGACAAGTCGAAAAATACATATGAATTATGTATCTTGAAATTTGTTCATGAGATCATTATGCATGTGTTTGAAAACGTTTTTAGGTTGGATTAACAATGTATAACAACAATTTTATTATGTTCCTAACGTGAGTGATTTGAAAATAAAATTGGGGTTTTGGTTCGAAATCAATTTTTCAACAAATTTACAAATGTATGCAAATCCTATATCTACGGGAAGCATATTAGTTATACATTGTATCCTAGTTGTCTTAATTGTACAAAATTAAAAGAAAACACGAAAATCCCTAATTTTAATTTTTGGTGTTCATCATGAACCCTAGACTCAAATTGAAAGAAAATAGATGAAATGACTTACAATTGATGATCTTTGTGATATTAGGATTGATTATTAGTGTTGATTTGATCTTCAATTGATGTTTTAATGGTTGAATTTGAGTTTTGGTGGGTTTTGGGTCGTGTTCGTCGAGTGCAGCAGATAAGGGGGTGTTTGTTTTTCTGTTTTGAAATTTTTTGTTTAAGTGTTCCATTTTATGGTCTGCTGATGGCGGTCCCATATCTCCTGGCGGTCCCAAATATATTGGGGGGCCGCCTATATGGGGGCCGCCCTCAGTAAAGGGTATTGGACTTGAGTTTTTGACGAAAATTTAACAAAGAGGAGTGACATTTTAATTTGCATTTCGCGAATTAAAAATGCTTAAAGTACTTCGGATGAAGTATTCAAGTTGTCACGACACGGAATGGAACACGGACTAGAATTGAGACAGAAGAAGGAGAAGCGGACTAATATGATTTATGGAATGTGTTCCATCATTCCTAAACCAAGGCGTAGATAGTTAAACGATTCACGTTTAAGGGGTTTAGTAAGAATGTCGGCGATGTTGTCGGACAGACAGGCATTTTTTGATTGAGATATGTCCGTTCTAGGACATTATCACGAAGAAAGTGGAGACGTATTTTGATTTGTTTGGTACGATCGCGCCTTTGTTTGTTGCACATGTTGGGAACGTAGTCGAGTCGTTTGTCGTAAGTAAATAAGAGCTTTTTTTCATACATAGTGCTTGTTGCACATGCACTTTCCAGCGCTTACATATCCGGTTCGGTTGGGGATATAGAAGACGGTTTGTTTCTTCGAGATACCAAGATGTCAAAAACATCCCACCGAACGTACAAATAAAGCTAGTGCTCTTTCGGTCACTTAATCTCCGCATGATCAGTGTCGGCATTTATTTACGGTTTCTATGCTGGTCCCTTAGGATACTATAATCCTACGTGTGGGTAGTGCCTTTAATATATCGGAAGATACGGCTAAACCGCTTCAAGGTGAGAGGTTGTTTTGGGAGCCTTCTTTGGAAGCAAGCTCAAAGGCAAGACAATAAACTTGATATCGGGCCTACTTGCCGTTATGGTATAATTAACTACCTAACATGCCTCGATTTACTTGGTTCTATCTACCGATCACACTCTTCATCTTTTGTGAGTTTAGTATCGGAGGACATGGGGGTTTATTGGTTAGAAATCCTCTAGACCAAATTGTTAAGTATTTCTTTAAATTACTTAGATTGATTAAAGAAGATACCATCTTCCTTTTTTTTTTTGTTATCCTAGGTAGATGATAAGTTCAACCATTCATGCCTCATCTCGAACTCGTCATGAGGACTTTGGCAATTATCACACGTGTCTTGATCTAGTCGAACCGAATATTATGTCAAAGACATATAGTTGAACAATGATGAGATTTGAAACTTTTCTTCTTAGGTAAAAGGAGTGTTTTATCTTCCATTATCTTCTATTTCTATATTCATGTTTAATAAGGAAAGCTTTAATCTATCATACCAAGCTTTGGGAGCTTGTTTAAGACCATATAAATCTTTCTTTAATTTATAAACATGATCCAGTTTTTCAAAATCAGTGAATCCCGGAGGTTGTGCCACGTATACCTCAGCATTGATAAAACCGTTCAGGAATGCAAATTTTACATCCATTTGGATAGTTTATCATCTAAGGTAAGCATTAGCTATTAATATTCTAATTGACTCAAGTCTAGCAGCCGGGGTATAAGTTTCATCATAATCGACACTCTTTTGTTGGTTGTAGCCTTTAGCAACTAACCTAGCCTTATTTCGAGAAACAATACCGTTCTCGTCTAACTTATTTCTAAATACTCACTTAGTTCCTATGATTGTCATATTCTAGGTTGTGGAACTAAATCCCTACGTCATAGCAATGTATGATTTAATTTTCTGGTATGGCGACTAGCAAACTTTCTCTCTATTGCTTTATTCAATTCTTAGGTTCTATAGTTGATATAAAAACAAAAGTAGTTACTTTAGGTTTTGGGCTTGTGAATATGGGTTCTTTGGGATTATGGTTTCTATGAAATTTCTATTGGATGGTTCTCCATATTTTCCTTATTGTTGGACTATTAATCGATCTTATTGTTTAATCACATGTAGTTTTCTAGGTTTTTCTTTTCGGTGGACGTATTGCTTCTTCTTCATCTAAGTCATATCCACCAAGGGTAGATGTCTTAAGCGATGGTGGAGTTTATCGAATATTCAAATTAAGTGATTCTTCGACTTTCCTAGTGTGTTTGTTTAGGATGATGTAGGCTTTACTATTTTGAGAATAACCTAAAAAGACACTTTTGTATGACTTTGGGTCAAACTTGGTAAGGTAGTCTTTTATGTTTAAATAAGCTTGCTTCCAAACACTCTTAATTATTCTAGCGAATGTTTCTACTCTTAAGAGTTCATAGGTGTTTTTCCTAGATGGCTCTATGAGAATTCGGTAAGAATGTTTGTTGAAGTATCTACAAAAATTTCACAATATACTTTTGTGGTACAATTGCCTCATTTACCATTAGTCCTACTTATTTCTTGTAAGTGTCCTTTTTTCCTTACGACAACGCCATGTTGATTGAGGAGTGCGTGGAGTCGAGAATTTATGTGATAATAGTTGGCATTACAAAATTCTCCAAATAGCGCCTTATTATCAATTCTCTACCGGTGGTAGGTTCTTTTGACACTATTGAACAAACCTAATTGGTTTAGGATTTTTCATACTAAATATTTTGTATGTCAAAAGCTTCGATTTTTTCTTAAGAAATCTAGTCAAGTATACCTAGAGTCAGTCATTACTATGTCAGGGTGTAATGGTTTCCTCCGTAACTCGTACGGTGGCTTGGAACCGAAGAGATCCATATGGAGAAGTTCTAAGCATCTCGTCGTTGAGACTACATTCTTAGCTTTATAACTAGCGTGAGCTTGTTTTCCCATTTTACAAGCATCACAAAAATGTTGATCAAACTTAAGCTTAGGTAGGTTTCTAACTAATTCCTTAGAGGCCAATGATTAAATGAGACGCATATTTGCGTGTCCTAATCTCCTATGTTACAAGGTAGAATTTTCATCAATCGCTGTTAGACAATTTGATTCCTTTGATTAATTCCTAATTATCACAGATAAGACCTTTATTCATACTCCTCTACCTATGACTTTACCATCCTTAGTGATTTCACTATCATGTTCAGAGAAAGTTACTCTACACTTATTGTCAAATATTTGTCCTATACTTAGCAAATTAAATCCTAAGTTGTCAACATGTTCTACATTATCTATTTTGAGAGAGTCATTAGAAATTGTACCTTTGCCAATAGATGTTTCCACGGAAGAATTACTATAAAAATTGATGTTAACTCCATGTTGCCTTGTAAAGTGGATAAGAGCTTTAGGTTGCTACGTCATTATGTTTAGGGAGCATCCGCTTATCATGGATCCATTCGTCGGGCTCCAACGTCGACTCTAAGGCATATTTTTTATATAAGACAATAATAAACATTTGTCCCTATTTATATATTGGTCAAAGTTGTTAGTGCCAACATCCCTTGCATTTGATGCATTCGTTGGGATGTGTGAATGGAAGGAAAAATTTCCATGGCATGTAACTTTGACGTGGAAAGTTGTTCTAAGTTACAGGAAAGCCATGAGGTTGGTTTTGTCGACCAACATGTCTTCTTGGTTGCAGTGTTTTAGAAACGGTGGATAATTATTATTTAACTTTTATGGAGGTGAGTTTTTGACTAATAGTTTGGTTTCATAATCCAACTCGGGTTTGTTGAACATGGCTTTATAGAATTGTTTAACTATCTTTGTCACTAGCACGGGAATTTGGCTTTGTTTCAATTAGGTGTTTTGGTCTAGGAACCAATTGGATTTGAAAAGTCATAGTTTTCTCAGATCCAGGCATTGTTGGTGGCGGTCCCATAATTATTTTAGGGGCCGCCTGGTCATTTAGGGGGGCGCCCATATTTATGGGACCTCCATCAAAATAACGCCCTTTTTTCGTGCATTTTACATATTTTATTTCTTAGTTCCACTGAGATGATGCTTCAATGAATTAAACCCTAAACTAATTTATCATGGAGTGTTCTTTTGATTCACTTAACATTTTATATTATAGCATATTGTGTTACTCTTTTCAAATATTGTTTAATCTAGTGGTTTCTTCTTTGAGCTTTTCATTCTCAATTGTAAGTGCATGACACTTTGCACAATCGAGATCAACTCCCTTGTTTTTCTCGAGTATGGACAATTTATCTTTTAATTTTCTAAGCTCATTTTCTAGACTATTTCTAGTAGCTTTTAACCTTTTGTTCTTAGTGATTATCTTTAGACTCATTTTGCATAATTTATCATATTCATTGTCTAAAGCTAAATCATCAATTGATGAATTTTCATCACTAAAGTAGGATGATTCGGAACATACCTCACTTGATGCATGAGCTACAAGACACGTTTCATCTTTGATCTTCTCATCGTCTTTTTCACCACTATCGCTCCTAGAGCCTCCGACAAAAGCTCTTTGGTTCTTATCTTTCGGTGGTTTTGGACATTCTCTAATAAGATGATTCGGATCGCCGCATCTAAAGCATTTTCTATTACTTTTACCGTTCTTGACATCACGACTTCTTTGGAACGTCTTTTTGTCGTTCCGAGGTTGCCTTACGAATCTACCTCTTCTTTTAAAGAACTTTTTGAAGTCTCTTACGCATGGCATACTTCTATGTCTTTCTACGGAGTCGAAACAACATTCATCACTAGATTCTTTTTGCTTTAAATAGATTTCCTTTTAACTTTTGCTTTGATTATTTTGGAATCTTTCTTGATGTTCATTTCGTGACAATTTGAGGATTCCGTATGTTCATCAGTGTTATTGACGTAAGTCTTTTAGACTCTTTAATCGTCATGACCTTTTCTCTCCATTTAGGATGTAGAGCCTTAAGAAACTTCCTTACGTAGTTCTTACTAGAATAACATTCATCAAGAGCTTTAAGACTAGTAATAATAGTATTAAATCTAGCAAAAGCACTATCTATAGATTCATATTCGGAAATGACGAATTATTCATATTGTTGAACAAAAGGTACTGATATTATATCTCTTGACTTGGCTATTACTTGTTTGGGTGATAACATAGTTTTCCAAATTCTTTTGCCGTGTGACACATGAAAATTTTCATTTCTTTTCTGTAAAGCATTGTAAATAACCATTTTGGCTCATTATTTTTCGCAAGTCTCTTTTTGAGATCATCGAGTTTGTTTATTCAAAAGGGATAAACCTCATCTAATTTGGTTTCTGGATTTTGTTACAATAGGTTGAAAATCACCATAGGTATATAACATGCCTAAGATCTAGTTCTTTGATTTAAATATGTATGGAATCTATCTTTTCTAAAATATTAAAAACTATCGCTTTCAAAAGAGTGTTGGTCTTTGATAGATCGCCCTTCATAGATATAGTCGAATCCATAGATCGATCCATGCTTTAAATTTCTAAGTACTATTTTAAATATCTTGAGTACCTTGCTCTTGATACCAATTATGGAAACTAGAAGGGGGGGTGAATAGTTTAATCTCAATCTATGTATAGATCCGAGTTATATGTTTAATCAAATCACAATTGATCAAGCAATAACTATCTAACGAAAACTAGATAATAACAATAATAATGTTAGAGATAATGGAAGACAACCAAACCAAAGACACCTTGATTTTATAGTGGTTCAGGCTACGAAGTTACCTCTTAGCCTCTTTCACTCCTCGAGTATCCGACTCGTTATTCACTATGTCAACATGCTCCTCTTTAGGCAGAGAAAAACCGTTTAACGTTCGCTTATGTTATTTTACAAACACTAGCTAAATGTCAAGTACTATCTTAGTAGAATGTCACACCACTAAAGGTGTCCTAGTCGGAAACAACGTATCCGGAGGGTGACATCATATTAAACAGTCAAACTATTTACAAAAGATACAACCTCTAGGGTAAGTTAAAAGTCCATCATCGTTGACATTAATTAAAATAGTTAAAGTTTAACTTAAGTTTAAAGAACAATATTCGAAGGAATAAAGTTTTTTAATCATGACAACGATGTTACATACAGTAGATAATAGAGTTTTGAAAATCGGCCCAATGCATAGCGACGCCATAATAGCAAGCAAGTACATCCACGCCTAAGCACCTGTGATTCAACATGCTTAAAATAGTCAACATAAAGTTGGTGAATTCATAGGTTTGAATTTAGTATTAAAAGTGGACCACAAGTTCACAGTACGCACGTGACAGTTATAACAGATACAACTTTCACATATAAGAAGTATTACTGTTGCACGAAGCTCAGTCTCCAGAGGCTCATTTTTTAAGGAAGCATTTTATATGCCAAATAGTATTCCACGCCCTAGAGGTATCTGACAAAGATCACCTATTGACATTCCGACATGGTATATATTTGTTTGTTCGGGACCTCCAAATCTAGTAAGCGCTACTTACCCGGATAGGGATAATTACTCCCAATAGATCTATTTACAACATTCGCGCTCACTTAACCAGTACGGTCGGTTAAGTAATTGACGGTTCATGATAATTCGGGCATTAGTGGTCTATTCGCTACTTAGGCAACACGTAATCAGGAAAAGAATTAAAGTAACTGTGTCCATAGTTTGAAAACAAACAATGTTTCTCACCCCAAAATAGTAAAGTAAAAGTAGTAAAACATGGGGCTATGAACTCACCTTAGCAAAATGACAAAATGATAATCACGCAAGTAAAAGGTGATATAGAAATCTAGCCGCGACCTAGAATAATAACGCGTCTCAGAAACACGGAAAGTATGCCAAGAATTGCACAATATGTTCATCACCAAAAGACATCCATGTGTGTTTGCTTTAGTTTGATTAACAAGACGTGATGAAATGAAATCATATAGTTTTTCGTTAAGTTTCGGTGTTTATCCAAAAGTTTCCATTTTTAGTAAGTTTCTATTTTAGGAAAGTTTTTAGTTTCGGGACGTTAATATCGTCCCCTATATTTGTTAAGTTTCCATAAGTCAAAACGCACTAACTAGCCTTAATTACTTAACTTCTAAGTCTGTTCCGCTAAATTCTTACCAAACTTACTATTTTTAGTAACTTTCTCGCTTTTCCCAAAATATGTCGACGACGTCTTTAAACAATACCAATCAATATATAAGTGTTACTATATGTTTCGCTAATGTTTAGAAAGTCCAAAAATGTCCGAAAGTGTCCGAAAACCCGTTTTACTATTCACTCAGCAACTATTTATTTGGTTTTGCCGAAAAATGTTTCAAGTTTCATTTGGCCATAACTTGATCGTTTTAAATCCGTTTTTAAAGTGTGATATATGAAAAACTATATATTCGAAACGAGCTCCTCAAAAACTACTTTTACGCCCAATGAAAACATTTTTAGGTTGACCAAAATCTCAAAACAAATTTGGGACAACAAGCACTTTTTGTCAAAAACGCAACCAAAATCCACCCAAACTTTACAATAGTGCCTAATCTAGTCTAATCTCCTTTCACAACTAAACCACAAAAAAACCACACCTAAATCTAACCTAATCCCTTCATTTCTATTGTTGCAACACTCATCAACTCTCATCTCACCAAGAACATAATATTTAACTAGTAAAATAAAGTAGTATCATTATTTATGAAATCTTGTCTTTAAAATCTTTCAAAAATTGAAACACAACATATGGATGTATGGATCTTGAACATATAAGAAGAACATAAGGAGAACCATAAGGAAAGATTCAAGATACTTACAAGAATGAATAACAAATAGTGAAATCACAAGATCTATACCCCAAAATAATAGATCTAGAAAAACCCCAAATAATAACCAAACCCTAATTTGTAGATCTTGAATAAAACCCTTAAATCAGAGAACCAATGCTTCAAAACACCTTAGATGTTCTTAGAAATGAACTTGGAATGAGAGAATCTTGATAAAAATCAAAGATATGAAAACCCTAAAAGGGTGTGTGTGAGCCGTGTATTCAAGAAGGAAGGAGGGAAAGAAAAATTTTGTTGGTGACTTGTGAAATGAATGAGATGACCTAAAATGAGTATAACATGGTTTATATAGGATAAGGTCTAGGGTTTTGAGTCACCATAACGTAAGCAACCAACACACACCAAGAGTGTGTTTGTGTGTGGTTCGGCCGAACATAGCCACAAGGACCATTTGGTTTAAAGATTTTGATCAAGGTTCATGAATTAGGTCCTAAATTTTGAATTTCAAGTCAAATGTACAAGTCAAACTCTTACATAAGTGTAAGAGGTCACATAGAGAGGTTAGCATGGTAAGTGTGCATGAAATGGACTTTTTCATGTGTCACTTTCATACACATGCATGGGAAGTTCAAGAAAATATGCCTTTAATTTAATTTCAAGGCTTATGCTTGCATTTGGTTTGAGTTTAGGCGCCCAATATATATCAAGAGGGAAGGGTGAATGAAATTTTTGACTTTAGAATACGAGATGGACGATAACTAAAGTTTACACGAAAAGATTTCGAGTTTTCGGGGTTCCGTTAGGTCAAAAACGCGAAAAACGCAATTTAGACAATAAAGCGTAAAAATAAATATCGGGAGTGATCGTAAACTACGAAACACTTAGAAAAGATAAAATAACTCATATAATATCTAAACTAATTAATATCCGATGTCGGAACGCGTCCGATGATGTTTTTCAGATTTACGCGGGTTTACTTCCCGGTAAACCGCCAGATTCAAACGTAACGTATAAAAGTCAAAAATAATTGTCGGAAAAGTTTAAAATATTGACCGGAAATTCTCGGGGTGTGACATTCTTCCCCCGTTAAAGAAGCTTTGTCCTCAAAGCTTAAGACGTGGACGAAGGGTTAACGAAAAGATGAGGGTACTTTTTCTTCATTTGGTCCTCGCGCTCCCAAGTAAACTCGGGCCCTCGTCTCGAATTCCATCAGACCTTCACGATTGGAATGCGGCTTTGCTTTAGCCGTTTAACTTCTCGATCCATAATTTCAACTGGTTCTTCAATGAAATGGAGCTTGTCATCAATCTGGATTTCTTCTAACGGAATAGCTAGGGGTTCGTCTATGAAACACTTCTTCAGATTGGAAACATGAAAAGTACTATGAACTCGGCTTAACTGCTCTGGAAGTTCAAGTCGATAAGCAAGCGTTCCCACTTTAGCAATAATCCTAAAAGGTCCTATATAACGAGGGTTCAGCTTCCCCCGTTTGCTGAAACGTATCACCCCTTTCCATGGCGACACTTTCAATATGACCTTGTCTTCAACCTCAAATTTTAATAGCTTACGCCTCTTATCGACATAGCTCTTCTGCTTATCTCGAGAAGCTTGAATTCTCTTTTTGATCTGAATGATCTTCTCAGTTGTTTCATGAACAATTTCCAGACCAGTGAGTTGAGCGTCCCCAACCTCAGCCCAATAAATAGGCGATCTACATTTTTGGTCGTAGAGAGCTTCAAATGGTGCAGCCTTGATACTAGTGTGATAACTGTTGTTGTAAGAAAACTCCACCAAAGGTAGGTGTCTATGCCAACCTTTCCCAAAATCCATCACACAATCACGTAGCATGTCCTCCAAGTTCTGGATGGTTCTCTCACTCTGACCATCAGTCTGTGGATAGTAAGTCGTACTCATATCCAATTGACTACCTAGGGCTTCGTTCAGTGATTTCCAAAAATGAGAGGTAAACTTACTGTCTCGATCAGAAATAATTAAAACTGGCACTCCATGCCTCGAGACTACTTCCTTCAAGTATTGTATCGTCAACTTCTCCATTAAGTCGGTTTCCTTCATTGGTAAGAAAATGGCAGATTTTGTGAGTCGGTCAACAATT
>BQNB010112899.1:6148-18418 GCA_026074375.1 Tanacetum coccineum | reverse complement strand
ATTGTAGCAACGATTTTATTTTTAGTACCATTTAACCATTTGATTTAACCACTTGTTTTTATATAACCGTTCAATCGGGGTGCTAAAACAATCTGAAAAACCGAAAAACTGAGCCGCCGACCCACTAAATCCAAAACACAGAAGAAAAAAGACCAATAAAAACTAAAATCGAAAAAACCCTAAATTAGAAAAATTCGCTTATCACGGTCCGGTTTCAGTTATTATTTTCAATTATCCGCAGTTACCCTAGCTATATACATGTAGCTTTCAACTATATATCTATGAAAAATGTATTAAAATTGACTATATTACTGTAGTGCTTTTCTAGTTAACGGATGTTTACTTAATCAATGTGAACATTCATTAATGTTTATGTATTACTTTTGATTAAACTCATAACTTAAAACGTTGAATGAAGAGTCTTAGTTAATCTTATATATTACTTTATCTTCATATGGTTCGACTCAATTAATTGCTTAGAATGGTTAAACGTGACTCGGTCCGATGTAACCGCTCATTTTAGGAACCGCTCTTTACAGTTACCCGCTTAGTATGGTTCTGTTTCGGACAATAAAATGAATTACTCGCCCCACGATGAATAGATAAAAGTTCCAACCGTATTGAACCGAACTGGAACGCCTCGCGAACACCACTACCGTTTAGTACTGTTAGACTGGTCATTTGCCCAAGCTTGATTATGGGCTTGTGGTCCATTAGGTTTAGGTTGCTTATTATTTAGTATAAATACATATGTTATCTCATATGTAAGACATTCAATCAATAATAATAAATCTCTTTCAAGTACAAACCTTTGGCCAACAGTGATAATGTTATCGGCAATGTTTTTTGAGAAAATTTCTTAAATAAACAGTTTAAAGTAAAGTTTTACGAGAATGAACAGCGCATTTATTATTAACCAAAATGAACAAAAATATGCGCTTCGTTGGATGACTTACAAATTCTTAATCAACGATCTCGTTTAAGGCTCATTTCACTAAATAAATACAAATCAATGCGCATTTTAGACGACATTTCACAAAATAAAGACAAATGCAAGAGCATTTAAGGCGCATTGTAGACGCATTTGCATATGTGCAAGTTGAAAATAAATGAAGCCGGCGCATTTGGTTTAAGTGATGCGCTTGATTTTGTCTCATTCATGTATATTAACAATAATAACAAATTTTCTAGGCGCATTTTAATGAAAATATGCTTAGGACAAAACATAGCGCATATCTTAACCGCATAATATTTAGTATGCACCGTGTCAGGTTTATTTTGGTAATATGATAATATTCGGTATTGATCGGTAAATTTAGTTTACTTTGATAAATAAGTTATGTTTTTATGTATAACATTAAATGATCTATCACTTTGATCACCCGACCTGACCCATGATACGTTGGATTTGTAGCTTTTGGTGCTTCACTTATCAATATTTTTGCGTTTAGATTAAGGGCATTGATACATTCTTCAAATTTGCAATTTATTTTTTCTTTCGGTTATCGATGTTGAATGTCAACTATACATGTTACTCATTTAAGAAAAGAAATGTCATAATGGTCAAAACAAATGTACCAGTCCCTTTGATTCAAACGCAAGAAAAATTGATACCCTAGTCACTAAAAACCCGCAAAACGCGACGTGATTTGGTTAAGTGGTTATCCAAAGTCAAGGGGTTATATCAAATGGTTAAATAATATTATCGATTAAAACTTTGCTAAGAAAAATTAAAGGTTTTTATCAAGGAAAAGTGATAAAAATATCCATTTTTACCAGCATACCTCACAAAATACTCAACTTTTATTAAAAAATCTAAAATACTCACAAAATCCGCAATTTTTGTGAATTTTATGAAAAATCCGCAACGTTTAACTTTGCGAGTTCAAAACTTTTGCGAATTTTTAAATCCGCAAGTTTTAAAAAAAATAGAAAGGTTTAAATCCGAAAAGTCAAACCTTGATAGTTAAACCTTGCAAAATTTTGAAAATAGCTCAAATTTCCTTCTTTTTTCACACTTAGCTCAAAATATAAAAGCTGTAGATCTCTCTTTTCTAGTCAAGTGACATTTTAAATCACACAAAAAGATGTTCGTATGAGGAATTTATAGCCAAAATTCCCCATCAACTAAACTAGAAAAAGTTGTTGTATTTTTGCCATAACCTTCCCATACGAACTCCTCTTTGGGCAATTCAAAAAGTCGCCAAACGAGAAAAGGGTATCTACAACTTTCATGTTTTGAGCTAACGTAAAACCCGAAGGAAAAGGGAAAATTTATAAAAACTAGCACGGTTTGACTTCTCGGAGTAAAACCTTGCGGGTTTTCAAAAATGTCGCAAAACTTGCGAATTTTGAGGTATTTTAGAATTTTTGAAAAAATAAGTATTTGGTGAAGTATGCTTGTAAAATGAGTATTTTTGTCATCTTCCTTTTTATCAAACAATCATTATAAGTTAAACACTCTTATTACTGGTCAAAGGAACTTAAAAATACGTATGTTGCAAGAAAAAGTTAAATAGGGATGAAAGCGTATTTAACCCTCAAATATACAACCTAGCTATGAAGAAGTCGACTAATATGAATCATTATACCACTCGTCTAGATATGCCTATGTGTTTATCAAAACCGATTATATATTTTTTTTAGAACAGTAGCTTTCATTAAAAACTAGCAAGGAGCTAGAGAACAAATTACAAAGAAATAAGAAATGGGTTCTTTAACCAATATACCCAACTTAAATTCTCCTTACATCTAGACTTGCACCAAGAAAAAAGAAAAAGCCAAAATGTCATCAAATAAACGAGCTTTAGGCTAAAAAGTAGAGCCGAAAATTGGTTTGTTTTTGTCATTAGTTAAAATTTAGTAGAAATTAATATACATGAAAAGGGAAAACACATTATGGAAGAGCTATAAAAGATATAATTAGAGGTCTTACCCGGCTGTTTACACGGGCTAGTTCCAAAGCTCTCTCGAGTCTTGGGGGAATGTCATCTATATTCGGGCGCCGCGATCGTTCTTCGGCCAAACACTCATACGCTATTTCCGCCAACAAGTTGAATGAATGCAAGTCCATTTGTTTCAATAGATCGTGATCAATCATATTCTCGAGTTTTTTCTCGTGATAATGAGTAATGGCTAGCGGAGCCAAATGATTATCATCTTTGTCGTCAATTATTGATTTCCTACCACATAGTAGTTCAAACAATACTATCCCAAAAGAGTACATGTCCGACTTGTGATTCACCCTTTTAGTCTCTAAATATGCTGGGTCTGCATACCCATTCACATACGCAAGTCTATTAGTATGAAATGAATGGTGCCTTTGAGAAGCTTTAATCTTCATGGAAAATGTAAAATCTGATAACTTGGGTACCCATTCATCATTTAATAGAACTCTAGAGCTGTCTATAGACCGGAGTATTATGCTAAAGTCGCGTTGCTCATCGTAATGAATGTAACTCAATGCATGAGCAACACCCACACATATCTCCAATCTTCGTACCCATGTTAAAATCATCGAGTCACTTAGATATTCGACGAGCATTCCCCTCGCCGTCTCATTCCTGATAATGATGATTTTATCATCATTTTCATCACAAAACCCAACAAGTGAAACCAGATTTTTATGCTTGAGATTAGAAAGCGTAGAAACCAGATTTTTATGGCACTTGCTTTGTGTAACAGTGTATTCTTTAACGTTGCAATATACTTTATTGATGGATCGAAGTTCTAACTTGAATCAAAATATACCAGAAATGTAAAGATTTTATTAAATCTTAATCTGTCATCATCATTTGATTTTTACAAATCGTTTCCTATTTATACAAAGTGAAAGGGTACGAGTAAAAGTCGTGACCCTTGGTAAAGTAACTGTTTTTCAGTTATATAACTGTCATTCGGCTGTTATTTCCAGCGGGTTGGGATTACCCAGTTGTTTGGGTTTTGGCCCAACATTTATTTTTTAGTGCTGATATTTAGTCATCTAAAGTTTAAAGTTGTTTCCTAAGACATGTTTTCGTAGCTGTTGCGGGATACCTTATCTGGCAACAGAGGATTTGGAGGATTATTCAGAATGTTAAAAGGAATGGAGTTATTCTATACTCCCTCAACTTGGTATAGCAAATAATATTTATGGTAGTTGATATAAATTGTCTTACATGTACATGACATATACGTTTCATTTCAAACTATTTGCTCTTCATTTGGAAGTTTTTGGTGATTCAATATTATAGAACATCAGCAAATGAAGGCTAATTTAAAGGGACATCATAGTAAGGTACTTTCTTTCATGTAAGTTTTTATTTTGAGAGAAAACTTGGTTTCTTGGTTTTGTTTATGGTCTAAGATTGAAATCCTTTACTGGAACATCATTTTAATAATATATCGTAATTTTCTACATCTGTGACCACCTTATTGATCACTAAGTCTCAAAGCTATTGACCAGCCTCTTTGGTCTCTGCTTGGCGTTAACAGAGTGTTAACCAGCTTGACTAGTGACCCCATTCACCATTTTAGTTACACAATTGTGTGACGAAAAAAGTTGTCACTGAGTAGTCTTAAGTTTCATCCGTCTAAATTTACGAATAGTGACGACGTAGTATATATGAATTACTAAAGCTGATTTTTCTTGTAGTGTTGTTTCTATGAGTAGATTATATTGTATTTAGCCTACTTGCATGTTAGCCCATTATTTTATAAGAGCTTAGCTGACTTATGTATTGTACATTACGTATAACCCAAGGGGAAACCATTTATTAGTACTCATTGTAAACTCCCAAAAGCAATATTCAAAGCTAAAATAGATTAGGTTAATTTGTTTCATGTTGAGAAAATTCTATAATTTTTATTGTGACTTTATTGTGCCTTTAAAGGGTCGACATGATCCTAGCTTAAACGAGCTCAAGCCTTGTTTGGAGCATATTTAATAAACGAGTACAAGCCTCAACTTTATATGTGTGTCGGGATCAAATTCTGTATGTGAGAAATACATTTGATCACGTTGATTCATAGTTTCTATACCTAGAAATATCTTTTTGGTTGATTCACAATTTATGTTCATTAAAACTTGTAAGCTGATTCAAAAGTGTTTCGCAAGTAATATGTATCAAAGTTTACATTTTCAAAACTTTGAATCAAAAAATTTGTTTATAATCAACTAATGAAACATTTTACGTAAATAAAACATGAATCAAGACCTCAAATCACGTCTTTCTCGATTTCCCAAATTTCCCGATTTTTCACCAAAATCAAATTTCCCGATTGTTATATATGTATATTAATTATATATAAACAAACACGAGCATAATGTACTTGATAAACCAAGCTTAAGTCGAGTTTTATTTACCTATCATAAACACGAACCATCCATACCTTGTAAAATATGATACGAGTTGAACTCGATCTAAAAGTATGAGGCTTGAAACGAGCTCGAGCTCGAGACTTATGATCGTAAATGAGTCGATCTGGATCTTTGGCAAACTCGGGATCGACTCGGCTTGTTTCGATATTTCTTCTCTTATTTAGTTGTTACACTATGCATATTGTAATTTTGAAGATAATTCGCATTAAGTTCCTAGCGGACTTAACTTTTAAGTGGGTATATGATAGTAGAAGTTTTCCTTTAGCCAACTTCTGGACAACATGTTGCACTTTTAAAAGTTCATGATACTTTTTATTTCACTTAACAAAGTTTACAAGTCTTTCACTTCAAATATTTAGAACTTGGTAAAATGACATTTATACCTCTTGTGCAAAGCTTTAACAACACAATTTAATGAAAGTTAAACTCAGGAACAAACGCTATTATTAATTTTCGAGTTAGAGACTATTCATGCTAGAAGACTTACGTATAAAACTTGCAATTAGAAAAAGAAAATAGTTTATATAATAAAGTAATAAGGGACATATTTGTTTTGTCAATTGACGTGCCAAACGCTATCTGCATATCATAATTGACGTGGCAAATATACTGACATGCTTAATGTAAATGTTTGTTTTTATGTAATTGACTTGAATTGACACTTTTTTGTGTTTTATACATTTTAATAATATACGTATAAAACTTCACGTTATTTATGTTTACACCCTTTAACAAGGTGAGTTATATTTTTGTAATTTTAATAAGGTATTAACTTTTTCCAAAAAATCAATTGGGCTAGCTCAGTTAGCCACAAAGGGTAACCTTGGGGAGGTTTCATTGGAGAGGTCTCAGGTTCGAGTCTCACCATGAACCTTCAGGGGCCCGAAAGGCAAGGTTCGAGGCTTGCAGACTGCCCAATTGAATGTCAATGTAGGCTCGAATCACTAACTACTAATTTGCCGTTCTAAATAAATAAAAAATATTAAATTTTTTTTTTAAAACTTTGTCCAAAAGATATATTAAAAAAATGATAGTCCGTATCATTGAAATGCAAATTTTTGTTGTGTTCGTGCTATTGTCATGATTAATACGAACATACATCAATGTTTTGGTTATTCTACTACAAATCATATAGGAGGTGTTAGGAATAGTCAACTTTCAATTTACGTACCAAATATATACTAAGAGTGTGTTTGGAACACATCGTTTATAAGCGTGTAAGATTAAATTCCGGTGAAAAAAGATTAAATTAAGCGTGTAAGATCATTTTTTCTTATTGCAATAATTTATTTATGCACAGAAAATCAAAATTCACAAACAAAAACATCAAAGTTCTTTTTTTCATTTTTATGAAAAAGTTTGAAAATTTTACCGAACCTTTTTGTTCGTTTCCCTAACCTTTTCATGTAAAAAGCGATTTCTACACGATCTTTACTAGACATATAAAAATGATATGCTTAAAATAATGCCTATTTGTGTGTATAATGTGTGATCGGTTGATTTAAAAATGATTGGATCCTCTCATGTTCAATTTGAACCTAAGAGATAAAGTTGAGGTTTATGTGAGTCGGCCCAAATTGAATGTTAATGTAGCCTCGAATCACTAACTACTAACTTTCCGTTCTAAATATATTAAAAAAATTAATAAACAAAAAAAAAAAAAAAAAAGAATTAACTTTGTCCAAAACATATATTAAAAAAATGATAGTCCGTATCATTGAAATGCAAATTTTTGTTGTGTTCGTGCTATTGTCATGATTAATACGAACATACATCAATGTTTTGGTTATTCTACTACAAATCATATAGGAGGTGTTAGGAATAGTCGACTTTCAATTTACGTATTTTATAAATTGTTAAGATTTAAAATTTATTACTTATAAAAGATAAAAATTAATCACCTACCAAATATATACTAAGAGTGTGTTTGGTACAGAGCGTTTAGGCTAAACGTAATACAACGGTCGAGTAAGGTCGGTCGTCCCACGTGGCGGTCGGTCTTCCCAATACTTGATACCGAATGTGTGCATTAGTCCACCCTAGACCTTTTCATTTCTTGGGGTTCGGCACAAGACCGAGTAAAATGTTTGGTCATTCAAAATTTAGCCGTTGAGTTTTATAAAAAAAAAAAAAATTCACCCCCTTTTTTCCACTATAAATACTACCTATTTCTACTCATTTTTCAAACAATATTTCTTACAATTTATACTACAAAACTCAAACAATGTCTAACAAAAACAAAACACCTAAATCCCGACGTCAACAAACCGTTCCAACAAATACCGACCGCTTAATTTTTATGTTACCACGGTCAATCGTCCCAACAGTTAATTTTACTCACGCGGTCGAATCCAATATTTCCCCAACCAAAATTCCGTTTATTCCGTTCCTTGGTATACCCAACAAAGCGCAAAATCAAAATTACGTCCACAACGAGATACAACGCCGCCAAGCAATTTCTCCGTATCCTGACTTTTAATCTTGACGACGACAATTTCGAACCTTTATGGGCTTCCGCTTCTCAACCGTTCCAACCCTATTCGGAAGGTCCATCCCAACCGGTTGAAGACGACTCTCCCGTCGAGGAAGTTGAGCCCGTGAAACCAAAAAGAAAATATACAAGAAAATCACAACCTACCAAGAAGAATGACAAAGAGTTCGTCGAACCGTGGACCAATGAGGAGGAGATATCTTTGTGTAAAGATTTCATTAGCGGATAGTTCGCGGAGGATAGCATTAAGGATATGGCAAAAAAGGGCTTGGGTTTTGGTGGAAGTTAACTGGAGCACCTTCACGAAGAAATGGTCGAAGACAAGAAGCTCGATTCTTTAGCTGCAAATGGAAAAATAGGATTCGTCTAGGTTAGTCAATTGTTAGAGATTTATAATAGTGTCCGGAGCATATGATCAAAGTGGGTCATTTGATAATATCCTGTACTTCAAGAAGCGAGCTGAGTATCGTATATTTACAAATCCGCTTTTACATTGATCTGAATGTTGGATGATTTTGAAGACCATCCTAAATGGAAAAGGTTGAAATTGAAATGCCAAGAGTTTTATAAATCAAAACAATCATCTTCCAAAAAAATTCCTTGGGAAATAAGGAAAATACATCAAGAAAATCAGGTATTCAGCCACACTTTGGCGTGAATCTAAACGATGAACGCGGGTGATTCAGAAGCTCGCCAAGAGGTTCCTGCACCAATGGGCCGAGGTTAGACCGAGCTAAAGGAGAATAGGTTCATCATCTTGGTGCTCGTTCGGAAACTTCAACTGCAGGTGATTTAATATTGTTGTCGCGTGCTTAGTAATTCACAATGGCTGCAACTCCGTTTTCTACGCGAGGAAGAGTCCTCCTCCTGAGTATTTCGTTTTTTTTTTCACGAATTAAATAGCGTGAATTGGAACTAGGAAGACGGAAGCGCCAGAGCAATGAGAATTGGAGAGACTGAGGATTGGCACAACCTGTGGATAGAAAATTAGACCGCAACAAAAAATGATCACTCGATTTCAAGCACAACAAAAATTCGAGGAGGACCCTCCAAGTATTCGATGAAGTCATGAGCATTTAACTGGCAAAGCATTATCTACGACGTAGTTTTTGAGGAAAAAAATCAAGGAGCGTTGGAATTTAGACTATTAGTTTTTAGTTTTCGTATTTTATTACCAGTATTTGTATTTCCGTATTTTAATTTCAGTATTTGTATTTCGTATTTTAATTTCCGTAATTTAATTTCCGTAATTTATTTTCCGTATTTTTATTTCAGTATTTGTATTTGTAATGTTTAATTATTTTATTAATGTAATGTTATAAAAAAAAATTGGTTCGGTGTCCTCTGCGGTCACCACTACGTGTGTTTGGTCACTGTGTGGTCTAAAAGAGAGAAAGCTGAGTTGGCGCTGAGGTAGCGGTCGCTTGTGCGGTCACCATTACATTCAGTCTAAGCGTGTAAGAGATCTTTGGGGTTTTTTTTGCTTGTTTCGCAAGCAACATATAACGTCATTTTTTTCTCGAGATGCTCGTTTATTTAACGCTCCATGAATTAAATTCCGGTGAAAAAAGAAATATTGCGCAAAAAAGTTTTCTAGATCATTTTTTCTTATTGCAATAATTTAATTATGCACAGAAAATCAAAATTCATAAACAAAATCATCAAAGTTCTTTTTTTCAATTTTATGAAAAAGTTTGAAAATTTTACCGAACCTTTTTGGTCGTTTCCCTAACCTTTTCATGTAAAAAGCGATTTCTACACGATCTTTACTAGACATATAAAAATGATATGTTTAAAATAATGCCTATTTATGTGTATAATGTGTGATCGGTTGATTTAAAAATGATATGATTGAACGTAAGAGATAAAGTTGAGGTTTATGTGAGTGAAACAAATAATAATTCATATATTGCAGGCCTCAACTTTATTAAATAATAAACATATTACTCATATAAATCTCAACTTTATCTCTCATGTTCAAATAGAACCAATGTTTTAAAACCCGGTTTTTTAATCGACTCGGTTTAATCACCGGTTAAACCGCCGGTCGAACGGGTTCTATACATATGTATATTTTTTTCTATATTTAATATGTAATGTTGCATGATCTCGTAATTTATTGAACCGGCGAAAAATATTAAGACTCTACCGATAAGCTTTGTTTTTAGTTTTATATCTATTATAATATAGCAAAAATTTGCAACAACAATCAACTTATGAATCTAACTTATAACAATCTATATTAAAACTTAGTTAGTGTTTCTAAAATAGTTTATAACTCTAATTTAATCATTAGAAGATTTTAACCAAAAATAGTCCTCACCACTTCAACTCGTCAATTAAAATTATGAAAATCGATTGACAAAAAAAATTTGTTATATTTTTTTGATAAAAAGTCATGACCTGGCCGGGTTTATCAAACCGGTTCAACGAAAAATCGACGGTTCAATCCGGCTCTCAAACAAGCAAAAACCCGATGACATCCGGTCCTGACTTCGAGCCGGTTTACTATTCAACCGGTTGAACTGCCGGGTCGACCCGAGTTTTAAAACATTGAATACAACATAAGAGGATCCTAACCCCTTTAAAAATAATAATTAATGAGAATTTGAAGAGGGAAAATGTTTAATACATGTGGCAAATAGTTAATGATACATGTGTCAAATAGTTAATGGAATAGACATCCATTTTAAACTTATACATCACTTTTCTAAAAATCAACATTTGCCGACTTGCAATAAAATAATACATGTTTAATGTTGTTGGGGCCCTCTTAAATACTTTTTTAGTTTGAAAAAATGTATGGACTAATTTTTGTATATTTCAAATTTTCAAGAAACTATGAGTATAATGGCAACAAATTTGATCGTTGATTAATGCGCGCTAAGCTAGTTAACTGATGTTGATAAAATGAACGGTTTAAGGAGAGTGGAAGAAGGTTAAACCTATGAAAATGTGTAAAACTCTCAAGTTTTGGGCGCCTGGATTAGTTTAACTCACAAAAATGTGTAAAACCCTATTTATCAAATACTTCGCATGTTAACCAAATACTCTAATAAATTATATAGAGTAATTATGATAGAAAGATGGAAGAGAAAAGAAGATATCTTACAGGCTTGTTTTCACGTGCGTGTTTCAAAGCTTTCTCCAGCTTTGGGACAATCTCATCTATATTTGGGCGTTGCGATCGTTCTTCCTTCAAGCAGTCATACGCTATTTCCGCAAAAATGTCGAATGATTGTGAGTCCATTTGATTCCATAGATCCCAATCAATAATTTCATTGAGTTTCTTCTCCCTATAATGGGTAATGGCCAGCGGAGCCAAGTACTTATTATCTTGGTCAACCATGTTTACTGCTCTCCTACCACAGAGTAGTTCGAACATTACTATCCCAAAGGAGTACATATCCGACTTGTGGTTCGCTATTTTTTTCTCTATATATGTTGGGTCTGTATACCCATCAGTAGTACTGATCCATACTTTATCAATATTGAAAGACTGGTGCCTTTCAGATGCTTTGATCTTCATTGAATGTATAAAATCACCTAACTTGGGTTCCCAGTCATCATTTAAATAAACCGATCCACTGTCGATGTTGCGGTGTATTACGCTAAAATCACGTGACTCATCATAATGAATGTAGCTCAATGCTTGCGCAATACCGATAGATATTCTCAATATTCGCCACCATGTTCAGCAACATGAGTCGATTAGGATAGTTTGCTGAGACTTTTTCTGGTCTCACGCTTGCAAATGATGACCTTCTCGTCATTATCATCACAAAACCCAACAAGAGAAACCAGATTTTTATACTTGAGAGTAGAAAGCAATGAAACCTCCAGGTCAAATTTGTTCAAAAAAATAGGTAAAATCAAAAAATTATCTTAGAAGTAAAGAGATCAGATGTGTCAAAGGTCACCAAAAGTGTATTTCTAATGCATAAAATTTTCCAAG
Source organism: Tanacetum coccineum (assembly GCA_026074375.1). Taxonomy (NCBI): domain Eukaryota; kingdom Viridiplantae; phylum Streptophyta; class Magnoliopsida; order Asterales; family Asteraceae; genus Tanacetum; species Tanacetum coccineum. The sequence continues at coordinate 6,613 of BQNB010112899.1, read as the reverse complement.
TCACATAAAATAATTGGACTAAAAATGTTTCATGTCAGCCACTAGCTTCTTTATACCGGAACCCGCCTATTTTGATACCTCTACAGTTTTGCTCATAAATCTTTCAGAGTCTTCATACATGCTCATATATATGTTGTCACATCTACAAAATAATTGTTGGGAATACTTGAGATGTATATGCGATTTGTGAATATGTGTGTGTTGCGTGTTATTATTTATAATAAAATAAAATAAAATAATTAATAGACCAATAACTTTTTGACCATTAAGGAAACTTCCTTCTGTTAAACTATATCTAGCATATACAACGTAGGAAACTTTGAAAGTCTGAATAAAATTTTAAAAAATAACACATACAATTTGAATATGTAACTGAACCATCAAAAATATAAGACCGAGTGTGATAAGGTATTACGGACGCGATTTTGGTGATGTTAGATGCGTCTACCTTAAAACGGTCACCCC